>CM035172.1:115932788-116011194 GCA_020205615.1 Panax quinquefolius | reverse complement strand
ATTTTCATGTTTTATTTTCAAAACCTTCAAGAACATCAAAGTCGGTGAAATTATAGATTTTTAACTCTGTGATTATGTGTTTTAATGGGTTAAAAGCATTATATAAATGTTAGGTATTGTTTATGCATGAATTATAACATGTGGATGTGATTAATTTAGTGTAGTAGTAATTTAATTGGAGTTTTGAGTTTGTGTTACGCAATTTGTGAATGCGAGCAGTTCAGCTTCATACAAGCGTCATGGGCATGAACCTTAAGTCTTAAGTCCCGCTTGGCGCCAAGTGTTAAGGCAGCAGCCGCCGTGACCATGAGCAGACCCTAGTATAAGTATTGGCGTGACGTATGGCACTCTCTGTGAAATGGTCCAGAAATGTAATTTTTAAAGTGTTAAGTCTAGCAATGTATTGTTAACTTAATGTAATGAACATGTAAATATATTAGAAGTATAATGAGATGTAAAATAGATGTTTAACATGTAAATAACATAATTACATTTGGATTGGATTATTGAATATATAATTAGCTTGTTATTCATGATGTGTAAATTATGTGACAAAGTAGTAAATTAACTAAGTATAGTTAATAACCAAAGTTTAAACAAAAAGAATAATCATTGATGATTAGTTAAGTTATAATTAACTAGTATTGTGAATGTGAATGGTATATAGGATTAAATTCAAAGAAGCGTGCTTAGTTAAAGTGTAATCTACGAGGTGCAAGTTTTCTAACCCTACTTGTCATTATTGTTCAAGTTTATTATTTACCCAGAGTAAATTATCATTACTATTATTCAAGTTCAAATGTTATATTAAAGATTTATTATCTTTTCAAAGCATGATTCAGTTATACAATAATTGTTCTATTGTATACTTCTTGAGATTATTATTCGAATTAAATATCATTATTGTTGAACCTTATTAGACTAACGAACTTTATTGATTCAACTAGTCCTTAGTTGATGAACGTTCTAAATTTGAGAACCCTTATTGAATTATCAAACCAAACTTCCTTTAGTGCGGACTCGAATGTCAAATGAGATGAACAACCTGCGAAAGGATTTACTTATCGTTAGCGTTAAGATATTGTTACTGATGTATGATACTTAAGGGTTGATCCCCTAAGTCTGAGTAGAAAGGTCCATAGTTTTATGGTGTTAAAGGTTTCAAGTATAACCCTTGATAACCTAGGACATAGTTCAAGGTCTTATGACCCTCATAATTCTTTTGATTCTTGTTATTTATTCTTGATTCAAAAGTTGAGCTTTTATTCAGATGTCTTTGATTTACTCGCATGCTATTATACTGTTATTTCATTATTATACTTGTGGGCAATAGTGCTCATTCTTGCTTAATAATAACATTACAATTAAGAACGAAAGAACTGATGAACCTTCCACTAGTAAAGGCAAGGACAAAGTTAGCAAATGATGAAGACTTGTTATTTTATTTGATGATGTATTTATGTTAGACTTGAGTTAATGATGTTGTTTAAGACTTATTATTTATTTTCGCACAGATGTTTAAGGTTAGTTCAACCTGGGATGATGTTTATTATTCGGATGTTGTAACCCCATAAGGGGAAGATTTTATTTCTATCTATTGCATGGTTTGCATTTTTTTATGGGTAGATAGATAGATGATATTTCAGATGATTGAACACTAAATCCGTGGAATCAAGAAGTGCACGGATTTGGGGGTGTCACAACTTAAGTATCAAAGTCATGAGGTTATGAACCTTAGGTGGGGGAACAACCTTAGGTAGTAGCCTAATAGAAAGAAGATAGTGATGGAAAACTCTTATCGAGTTTTAAGAAATGAATTTATGTAATTCATTGAAGATAATAAAAGACTTTATGTGCTTATGTGTTAAAGTATCGTTAGATGATACGTCTTAGTAACTAAAACTTAAAATTTTGTTTTCGGGATGTGAATGTTGGTGAAGCTAGTCAGTTTGGGAAGAAGAACCGAATTGCCTATAGTACCCTCTTGAGGAGGAACCCCATGTACCTATAATCTGCAAGCGGAGGAGGAGCCACGAGACATTCATATGCGTTAGGGAAGCGGTTGATGCGAGAGGAATCATCTCCATTGATCACCGTTGTTGGTCGGGAGCATGAACACTGAGGCCCGATCACGAGGAGGAATTTGTTGAGGAAGAGGAAGAGGAAGAAGAGGAGTTACCACGGTATACCATTGATCTTTGAGATGTATGACACATTATATATTGGTAATAGCATTGGCGTTACGAGATGAGGTCTTGAGGATCGATTGGCGAGCTATTATTGATGATTACTTTAGAGGAGAAGGAGAGGTGTAGACACTCGAAATTTTCTTCTCTTTATTACTAACATTGCGAGGAGGACATATTCGTCTTTTAAGAGGGAACCACGAAGACAATCCAAATCCATATCCGGATACTACCGAAGTTCATCATCAAACCGGATAAATCAACCAGGAAATCATGTTCCAATGGGAGTAAAAAGGAAACCTCGGAAATCAACCCCGAAGAAATCATGAAATTTTTCCAACCGAATGCCATTTTGGTCATGGACCCATCTTCACTGGAATCAAAAAAAAGGTCAAATCATATATCATTGCTGTGTAGCTCTCGGAAAGAGCTTTCCGGAATAGAATATGGACCCATCTTCCATCGGACTCCGGTTGAAAGTTATGGCCATCGGACTCCGGTTGAAAGTTAGCAGCGAGCGTCGTCGATGCTTGACCGACCGGCGGGACCCACCTTTGCCCAGGGCACCAGGCGGTAGTGAGTACACCTACTACTAGGTGCAGCGTGAGTAACTGCGGCTCCCCCTCTATAAATATGGGGCTTGGGGTGCTGATTTTCTAGAGAAAAAAAGGGCGGAAAACACTGCTGATTAAATTCTGCACTCGCCCATCTGATGTATATTTCCCACTTTTAAACACACTGTGAGCTCATATATAGCCTCTTTTGTACCCCACAAAAGCCGATGTTTACCACTCTAAAGATATAGAAGCCTTCTTTTTATAAGTTCATTTGTAAGCCTTCTCACACACTTTAGAGTCTTTCTCTTCATCTTTGCACACACCCTTCTACTACGTTGAGAGTCGTGTTGCTTGCTTTTGCGGACTTGATCAGTGGTTTCAGTGGTATATATATATATATATATATATATATATATATATATATATATATATATATATATATATATATTGACTAACATTATCGAGTTATGCCTCGATTGAGCCTGAACTTGATGCAGGCGTTTTGCTTTTATATATATATATATATATATATATATATATATATATATATATATATATATATATATATATGATGTATGTGTCGGACTTTGTTCGATGAGCCTGAACTTGATGCAGTATTTTATATATATATATATATATATATATATATATATATATATATATATATATATTGTGTGTGGGACTTTGTTCGATGAGCACTGAGATTTTATGCAGTGCGTTTACTACGCTTTTATTATATTATATATATATATATATATATATATATATATATATATAGCGTAGTTGAACTACATTCGATGAGCACAGATTTACATCCGGAATGCGTTTATTTTATTATATATATATATATATATATATATATATATATATATATATATATATTATCCACAGAGTTTACTTACGTGGTGGTTGATCGCTTTTACAACTTTCTTTACATTTCGTCACTGGAGTTTACAGTGGTAAGTTGGCCCGTATTCTGACTTTATTTACATTTTGTCACTTTGGAGTTTCCTTCGTGGCGGTTGATAAATATCTCTGACTTTATTTACATTTACGATCCCCGTGGAGGTGCTTACGTGGTTGGTGATCACATACGTATATATATATTCTGACTTTTATATATATACACCTTATTGCTTTTATATAAATTGCGATATTTTGTGAGCACTAGGAATCATGTGATCACAGATTCATCCCATTGGATCTAGATTCGGTTCCGTGATGGACATTTTCATTTATGGCGACTTGTAAATTGATCTGCGATGTGCGAATTTCCTCGGATGGTTTCCATACCCACGAGGAAATCGGCATTATTTTTGTATATTATTTTTCATACGGATGCCTCGCATCCAAGTCGAATAAAATCAATTGATAGCTCACTTAATAAAAATGGGAGTGTAAAGGTCTCAATTCTATTGAGCATCGGGGTTTGAAAAAACCTCTTTTATAAAACATCATTGCCGTATCTTGCTAAAAATTGAATTTTACATAAATTCAAACCTTGTGTATATAGGTTGAGCGAGGCCTCGCACAACTTTCATATATGACACATTGACCCACACACACACACACACACACTCGGATAATAGTTTCTTGAAAAAAGCGGTCACATAGTGGTAACACGGATGTCGGGGGTGCCTAACACCTTCCCAGCATACCAAGTCCCCGGACCCTAAATGAATCTCGGTTGTGGCAGGCCAGTATATCGAGTGTCACATCCTTTGGGTCGATGTGCAAACCTTTTCTCGGTTGTGTTAGTACTGACCATTTAAAAAACCAATGGCGACTCTTAGCGGTCCATAAATCGACATTATACATATGGGACCTTTTCACTTGTTTTTTCAAACAAATCTCACCTAAAATGAGAACACCAAAGAACAAGTAGCGGAAAGGGACACCCAAAAATCCGGCGTCGACGGTGGCGACTTCTCTTTTGGGACTCGATAAGAGGACTTAAGCCATTATTACAATCTTTTCAAAGCTATTATCTGCTTGTGTGTGGATGTTGCATTTACATTTTGATGAATGTGTGCGAATGCATTTCCTTATTGCACTTAGTGCTTCGCACCATGCTTGCTTGTGATGTTAGTGCTTCGCACCATAAAGCGCTTGTGATATTAGTGCCCGCACCATATCTCGCTTGTGATATTAGTGCTTACATACATGTCATCATCATTTCATACGGTGAGAGGCGATGTATGTGAATGTATGTTGTGTGGTCCCTCCACCGGAGGCTATCCGTCGGTGTTTGATTCTTGGACTCGTGAGAAGACTAATTCTCTCGAGGCTCGGGAAAGGCACCACCAATTCGCTCCGGTTGAAAGGCCGGATTAACTTCCGTCTAGTAGATTGCGATGATTTGGGAACCTTTATGCAAAAAGTCAGCGAGAGTAACCTAAGATAGGTGACCCTCGATAAACCCAAAAGCGGAGGAGAAAGTCTCTTCATGCTCTCATTTTAATTACTTGTAAACACTGATTACTTGTAATTACATTCCATATCTATCTCCATGTAATGAGAAATATGAAGAAATGTGTACACATATATTTAACATCTCTGAAACGGTGACATCAGTTTTGCGAGGATAAAATTCCTAAAATGAACACATCACATAGCATGTTATTATATACATTCCCTAAAGACTAAACTATATGCAAGTCTTTTGCGGGGAAGCAATCGGTCAGATTACGTTTAAAGTCGAGAAGGCCTTGAGCCCGCAGATTAGGCATGGCTACAAGGGCTGACTGATCCTACTCTGTTTCAGAGAGGAGTTTGAAGGATTAAGGAATCGGATAGCGAGAATTGGTTGTCTTTCTAAAGAACAAAGTAAAAATCATGAGGGCGAGACAATGCCTACTCGACTAGAGTCCTTCACACTGAGAGGCGGTCGGGGCATTGGTAAAAGATGAAACCGGATACCTAAACCTCATTCGATAAAGAAATCACAAATCTAGGGATGATCGGCGGGGATATAAGAAAGAAAGTCCAACAAATGGAGGATACCATCGGTCGATTAAAAGGTGGAAATTATGGGAGTGTCACTATTAGGATCTCTGTATATTCCGAGGGCTCGATATCCTACCAAATTCAAAGTCGAGTTTGAAAAAAATCTGATGGGGGTGGCGATCCTATCGCACCTAAAAGTGTACATTGGCGGAGGGTCTTATCTTTGAAAATGAAAGCCTCGAGAATGCAACTTTTTCAAAAGAGTCTCTTTGGAGAAGCTAAAGCTGGTATGCCTCGACTTGTGATGCCAAAATCCACATTTGGGAAGAATTATTACGCCTTCTAAATCGATCTGATTTCGATCACAAATGGCACGGATCGATATCAAGTGACTAAAGTGAAAAAAAAAAAAATCTTGAATCTTTTCGAGAATATGCCCAAAGGTGGAGACATCTAGCGGTATGCAAGTCGTTCCATCGATGATGAAGCGAGATGGTAATGACATTTATTGATATCGAGAGGCTCACTTACTATGAGAGGATCTAGCGAGGCATAGGAAAGCCATTTGCGGAAATGATCAAAACGGCGAAATGGCGAGAGATGGGCTGAAGGCGAGGCAAGATTAAAGACTTCTTTGCCTTGGAAGCGATCGCATAAACATATCTAATTTGGCAAGTATCTGAGCGATCCCGAGGGTGCAGATAAAAGCGATGAAGATGTATCCCTTGTTATGCGAGGGGGCAAGCTAGGAGAGCAAACTCTGGTCCCCCATTTGGAAAATGCAAGACAATCGCCATCACAACAACGGTGCATTGACGATACCCAGACGGGAAAAGAAAATTTGAAAGAGCGGAAAATCGGGTATTCACTCCTTTGGGCGATTCCCTTGAACATGTATTGGCGATATTAATGGATCATAAGAAAATTACCGAACTAGCTCCACCTCTGGAACCGGGAGCAAAAGATCTGATCAAGCGGAGATGTGCTTACCACTCGGGGTCTCGGGACCACGATACGGATTGTTGGTCCTTAAAACATAAGATTCAAAATCGATCGAAAGTGGCGATATTGTGGTGAACAAACGACCGACAAAATATCAACACCAACCTTAGATTTGCGACATGATACGGAAGAAGTAAACATGATCGAATTAGGGAAATTTGAAATGTATCAATTCGTGAAAATACATCGAAGGATGGAGGAATACCCCAAAAGCACATAACAAATGTCCTAGGGTGGGAAAACTTCGGAGGAGGGTATGCGATAATGCAAAAATTGGATGCGATCGAATCAAGTAAATCTCTGGCTGGCTAAGGCGATAGTGCGCATGACATCGGAAGCAAGGCGATTTTTCACTCAACTATCGAAAGCGAGAGAAAAAAGGACTAATATAAGCCCATATCTCTCCATGATGAGCCACTAAATGAAGAAGATCAAAGCGAAATTTGAAAATCTGAAAATGGGGATGATAAAATTGTTAGAGAGATCTGGTGGAAGAACCGATCGAGGGAATGCGAATTCTCAAAGATGAAAGATCAAACAACCTCAAAAGAGTCAGAAAATTCACCCCTACGAGCAAATCAAAGAAGAAATGCTACACTTTACGATAAGCGAAAGGAAGGATTCTTGAGTTCTTTGCCTCTATAAACCAAGATAAAGAGTTATGACTCCACGAAGATATGTCTCTACCATTCTAACTCACTTGGGCATCTGTTGAAGAATCTTTGGTCTTTGCGACATAAAATCGAGGATCTCATTGAAAATGGAAATTTGGATATAAATTTCCATGACGAAAAAAAAGCGAAAAGAAATAAAAAGCTTAAGATGTCCATTCGAGGGCAGGCGATTCAAATGAGGTGAAGGCTATGGCGACAATTCGCGAGAACACAAGGTGGGTGATCACGATGCGAGAAGTGACGAGAAGAGACAAAGGCATCCCAAAGGAGATTCCCACTTGACATCAAGCGTCCTATGGTTCGAAGATATCAACCACGTTCTGATCTTATCACCTTGGATGATGTGGAGAAATACTAATCCTTTCGAGGAAGAAAAAACCAAAAGGAAAGTTCTTTGCAAGAAAATACGACAACGATTCGAGGAGATTTCATGGTTGAATCCTTTGAAACCCATGAAGAAAAGCGAAGGAATAGATGAAGAAAAAGGTGGTGAGATTTCCGAGAATCGACCCATTAAAGAATCGAGTTCATCCTTTTTTGCGATCGTCCATATCAGCGTCCACGAGGAATATCTTGAATCGAGGAATCGATTATTATAGCCTGGCGAAGACATTGAGAATCGAGGGTAACCTCTATCACGAGCCACGAAGGCGACATAACCAGCGACAATTTGGACTATCGGGCCTCAACTAGCGAGAAGATGTAGATCCGGGGATGAAGGTTGCGAGTTCGAGAAAATGTTGGAGCGGTATCACTTTCTTCGTAGTATGCCTTTTATTTTCCATGCATAAATAAATAAATAAAAAAAAAAAACATCTCTACCCTCTTCTCACCACTTACCCCTTTGAACCTTTTCAAACCAAAGCTTTGAACTCTGAAAGACACGATCTCCTCTTGATAGGATGCGTGGCGACCATCGATAGTGCGGTCGAACCAAACAAAAACCCGAACAAACACTTCTCAAACAGATACACCCAGAGACGATGATTGCCCAGGGCGTAATGGTCATCATTCGGGAGAAGGAGGTTGATGATAGCCCCTCCATCACTGCGGTCCACCAAGACTTTGCCCTCGACAATTGAAGCGGCACTCCTTGCATTTTAACAAGCGAGGGTAAAAGGAAGAAACTCTCTCTACCTTGTAGATAGCAATAGCTTGCTTACTTTTTACATGCGTATTAGCGATTACTTTTGTCATTCTAGGCTAACACTTTGTGTGATTGAGCATGTGTTATATACTAAGTGAAAGCATATTTTGTTTGAGGACTACGAATTTAGATGTACTGTACTTAGCGATGAGGTGCTATTCTCCTGAGGAATTTGTAACTTTGATGTAAAGTTGGACTCGAGACTTGATGGAAATCTGAGAGGACTATGAGATACCTCGGAGATCAAAGAATGGGTGAAGACAAACCCAAGCCAAATCTTGATCAAACCACCTCTTTTAAACCTCGAAACCTTAGAAAACCCCAAACAAATCCAGATTAGTACGGACCTCTCAAAACCAAAGGAATGACATGGTTACTCTATTGACCCTATTCGAGGATGTGTTTGCATGGTCTCACGAAGACATGGTCGGTTTATCCACGGACATTATCATTCATCGCCTTCCCATGAAAGGGATTCAAGCCGTTCGGTGAAGCTCGGCGATTAAAACACGAGTGGAAGTTAAAAGTTAAAGAAGAAATTGTGAAACAATTTCAAATAAGCATCATCATCATGGTGTCGACATACCACGAATGGCTATCAACATAGTCCCCGTCTGCAGAAAGCGGGAAGGGAGGTGCGAGTTTATGTGGATTTGAGAGATTTGAATAAAGCTTGCCTCAAAGATAGCTTTCACGTGCAGTTCATCCACATACTCATTGACAATCTTTCGATCGACATATACTCCTTTTTTGATTGCTCATGAGTACCATCAAATCATAGTTCTTTGAAGATGATCATGAAAACTTCATTCATCACGCCTTGGGGAGCCCTTTGCTTCTGAGGCGATTGTCATTCGGCCTCATCAATCTTAGGAGCTACCTATCGGTGAGCCGTATGGCTCTTTTCCACGATCTAATAGAAAAAAAAAAAAAAAAAAAAAAAAAAAAAAAAAAAAAAAAAAAAAAAAAAAAAAAAAAAAAGAAAAAAATCTCTTCAAAAGGTTCTCTGATTCTTTGCCTTACCACCGCGGCGAGTTTCTGAGATAAGCCGGAGTTTGAAGAAAATCCTTCCTCCATATTCCTCGGAATAGGAATGATTTTGCGGATGATCTATGCAAACTTGGCCTCCTTGATCGACATATCATGAGAGGAAGACATACCAACCCTCACATTTCAATGACAAAAGTTCCGACTATGGGAATTCCATTGAAAAGTATTGGATGACCTACCTCCCCCATCCAACATCATTGATATCAACACATCAAAAGTACTTACAAGATGGATCTACACGTTGAATGAGCGAGCTCCGGGCGAGAAAGCGGATCCATCGACTTGCTATAAAAATTCTACGATGGCGGAGATGCACTATCTGAAAAGAGATGCGAGCGAGGGTCTCCTCGGATGTTTGGGAGAGACCAAGCTCATAGACTCATGGATGATGAAATCCGTGGTGTAGTATGTGGCCCGGACAAATGGCGGCCCTCTACTTGTAAAGATCCTGACGAGAGAGAGAAGTCCAGTACGGCGATTATGGCGATTCAAAACAACACGACTTGGTTTTGAAGAAGATCATTGACAACGAGCTCGGTCCAAGGAAAATTCTCTCCCAACTTGGGAAGGCCGTTTGTTGTCGAGGAGTATTATTGAGGAGGCATTTTTGATTACGAAATGGGCGGCGATGAATTTCCTGACTTATCATGTCGGACACCGTGAAAGCGGTACTATGTCTAAGGTTACCATCAAGCGAACATCTGGTTTTGGATCATTGAGATCACCGGTCATTCCGGTTCTTTAACCCTTTACCACATCTGACTTTCTTACACTTTGCCCCTCACGGAAACATACTTTTCAAGCCGTGACTGGCTTTTTCTCCGATCGTTCCCTCGACTTAGGTCATCCACCATGAATTGAACCTCTTACACTTGCGGTTTGGCTACCCGTACATGGGATCAAACTTCTCATACCTTCGTTTATCCTCGACCTAGGATTAAACTTTTCTCTCCCCTTTTCGACGGCCTTTCGTGGGATCACGTTTTTCAACTCTCGCCTTGAAGGGTGAACTCGTCGACTGATCTCCCCAATATGCGGGAATCGTGGCATCCATGTTATATGGTCGGTCTCACCATAGAAAAAAAAAAACAAACACTACTCTATCCATAACCACATACAAAAACAAGTCCCGAAGACACCAAAGATGGTAGGGAATACACACGGATCGGCGATCCATTCTAAAAATCACGAGACATCTCTTTGTCCATCCATCGAGGAGGAGTTGAGAATACATCCGAGATCACAAAGTCACGGAGAAATAAGCGAATATCAAGCAAGTAGTGAGGCCTGACTAAAGGGAAGTGAATCGACATATATTTCCCTGCCGTATATAATGTTGTTTGATATATACTGATGTGTCTATACATGACAAAATGGCTAAGCTAGTGCATGCGAGGAAAATACAAGCCCATCTACAAATCGGTGTATATCACGGGCTATCAAGTCAACATGGATTCCCTCTCGGAAGAAGGAGGTAACTGTGATCTCTACCTTGAGGGTTTCTACTACGAACCGCGGATCCTTTGCCGACTACATGCGATATCTCGGGTGGATATAACGCGTCATCCATTTCAAACAATGGCGATATCCCATGAGTTAGAGCATCATCTCTCTAACAAAGTGACATCTTTACGGAAAAAAACATCGACATCAAAGCCCACATCCACTACTGTTCACGGATAGTACGGATGTAAAAAGCCTCTTGCGATCTCGGCGTCTTATCGGCTCATCTATCGCGTCTTATCAACATCTATCGAGACAACAAACGAGGTGGGGCGATTTCAAAATTAGCGACATCCCGGATATTGGATCCCTTACAACAAGATTGGGGGCAATCTCGAAAGCGGCGACAACTCAACCTTGGGGAATTTATCAATCATCCTAAAATGGAAAATGCGATTAAGCGCCATCGGCATGGTCCATCATGACATCTCGATGGCGATTGGATATTATTCACTCGCGACTTCATCAACAAAGAGAGTTTATCATATGAACCCTCGGCATCAACATGCGAAAATTTGGGGCATTTGTCAATTCAAGAAATGGAATGATCTTAAGGCGGGATCAAGTCTCTCGGCAAAAGCGAGAGCCCGATAACAAAGGTCTAGTGAATGAAATCCTCATCATCAAATTTGTCGAAGCAATGGCAAATTCTCACAAATCGAGACCTCTGCAAGCGTTCAAAATCAGGCGTGAAAGAATGAATTACACCCTCGAGGATTTTAGCGACATTCAAGTCATCGATTCAGTAGGGTTGCGTATTCAAACACTTAAGGAAATGGGGCACAAGCACCCAACGGTGAAGGAAACTCAAATCACCTCGAAGGGTGAGACATCGGTGGTTGTCATCGATCTAACGTAACATCGGTGAAGTCTAGTGAAGTAAATCAGTGGAATATTACTTGGTGAAGGTATCGGAAGATCGGTATCTAAACCATTGCCATCAATACTGTAGCGATATCAACACAGTTCGTGATGAAAGCCGTATACCACAGATTGAGTGGGAGCTGGAAAAGTTTAGCGATCGGCGGGATAGTCACCATTGCAACTACCGGTGAATACATCGGGAGGTGCGGTGATTTGAGCGTCATCCCCATCGGAGATGTGGAAAACATCTCAACTTATCTTCATCAAACAAGCATCGGTGATTAAATGCCAAACCATTGGAGTCGACACCGACATAGGCATCAATGATGATCGGTAAAGGTAAAGCGATTTGCGAATACATTTTAACATTCATCATAATATTCATTACATTCGATTACGATATGCGATTTGCGATATTGCGATATGCGATTTACGATATCGATTTGCGATTTGCGATCACGATATCACGAAATACGATATCACGAAATCGATGTGCGAGTTGCGAAGTGCGATTTGGCCAAATCGAAAAGCGATATGCGATGTGCGAAATCGATGTGCGATTTTCTGAACTGCGATTTGCGAAAACATTATCACATTCATCATAAACATTCACTACATTGCGATTTACATCATTAAAAATACCTTGTCATGTTTCAAGTGTCTACTTAATCTTTATCATGTCCATTCCATTGCATTGCATGAACATGATAAAGAGGGGCATCTATGAACACTCGAAATTTTCTTCTCTATTATACTAACATTGCGGAGGGAGGCAGATAAGTCTTTTAAGAGGAACCACGAAAGACAATCAAATCCATACCGGATACTACTAGGAAGTTCATCATCAAACCCGGATCGCATGATGCAGGAGTAACCAAATCGACCCGGAGATAACCCAGGAAATGCTTCAACCCGGAGATAATCCAGGAAAGTCAGGTTTTAACCTCGGAGATGACCAGAAGGATCAAGATCAAAGCCCGGAGATAGCCCCGGGAGGTCGAAGCCGACCTCGGAGATAACCACGAGGATAGTCGAAGTCGACATCAAATCGACCTCGAGAGATAACCACGAGAAGCATTTGCTTTCAATGCGCGAAAAGCGGAGATAACCGGGAGGGCAAAATGGTCATTTGCCAACTCAACTTCACTTCAAATCAAATCAACTCATCTCAACTCAAAATACTTCAAAGGAAGTCCCACAAGAACCATATCTTAACTTTCCAGCGCAAACTACTGAAAGCGGCTCAATGAATTTGCTGCGAAAACCGGGAATGCCATTTCGGTCATGGACCCATCTTCTGGAATCAAAAAGGTCAAATCATATATCATTGTGTAGCTCTCGGAAAGAGCTTTTAGGAATGATATGGTGCGCTTCCATCGGACTCCGGTTGAAAGTTATGAAGCGGCCAAAGCGAGCAAGCAGCGTCGTCGTGCCGATGACACGGCGGGACCCACCTTTGCCAGGGGCACCCAGGCGACCCAGCAGTACACTGCTACTAGGTGGCCATGTGGTAGACCTGCGGCTCCCCCTCTATAAATATGGGGCTTGGGGTCTTTGATTTTCTAAGAGAAAAGGCGCGGAAACCACTTACTGATTTGCTCTGCACTTTTCGCCCATCTGAGTGTATTTTCCACTTTTAAACACACTGTGAGCTCATATATAGCCTCTTTTGTACCCACAAAAGCGGTGTTTACCACTCTAAAAGATATAGAAGCCTTTTTTATAAGTTAGTTTATAAGCCTTCTCACACACTTTAGAGTCTTTCTCTTCATCTTTGCACACACCCTTACTACTACGTTGAGAGTCGTGTTGCTTGCTTTTGCCGGACTTGATCCAGTGGTTTCATTCGATCTGTATATATATATATATATATATATATATATATATATATATATATATATATATTATATTGATAACATTATCGAGTTATGCCTCGATTGAGCCTGAACTTGATGCAGGCGTGCGTTTATATATATATATATATATATATATATATATATAATATGTGTGTCGGACTTTGTTCGATGAGCCTGAACTTGATGCAGTGCGTTTACTAAACTTATATATATATATATATATATATATATATATATATATATATATATATATATATATATATATATATTTATGGTGGGACTTTGTTGATGAGCACAGACTTGAACTTTTTTATATATATTTATATATATTTATATATATATATATATATATATATACTTATATATATATGAGCGTGTGGTTGAACTACATTCGATGAGCACAGATTTTACATCGGTATATTTATTGCTATATTATATATATATATATATATATATATATATATATATATATATATCCCACACAGAGTTTACTTACGTGGTGGTTGATCGCTTTCTGACTTTCTTTACATTTAAGTCACTTTGGAGTTTACTTACGTAGTGGCGGTTGGCCCTTATTCTGACTTTATTTACATTTTGTCACTTTGGAGTTTCCTTCGTGGCGGTTGGATAAGTATCTCTGACTTTATTTACATTTACGATCCCCATGGAGGTGCCGTGGTTGGTGATCATATATATATATATATATTTCTAGCTTTTATATATATATACTGCTTATTGCTTTTATATACAAATTGCGATATTTTGTGAGCCTAGGAATCATGTGATCACAGATTCATCCCATTGGATCTAGATTCGGTTCCGTGATGGACATTTTACATTTATGGCGACTTGTAAATTATTCTGCGATATACGAATTTCCTCGGATGGTTTCCATACCCACGAGGAAGTCGGCATTATTATTTTTGTATATTATTTTAAATACGGATGCCTCGCATCCATCGAATCAAATAAAATCAATTCAATAGCTCACTTAATAAAAATGGGAGTGTAAAGGTCTCAATTTCTATTGAGCATCGAGGGTTTGAAAAACCTCTTTTATAAAACATCATTGCCATATCTTGCTAAAAATTGAATTTTACATAAATTCAAACCACATATATATAAGTTGAGCGAGGCCTCGCACAACTTCCATATAATGACACATTGACCCCACACACACACACACACACACACTTCGGATAATAGTTTCTTGAAAAGAGGCGGTCACCGTGGTAACACGGATGTCGGGAAGTGCCTAACACCTTCCCCGCATAACCAAGTCCCGGACCCTAAATGAATCTCGTTTTCTTGGGCAGTATATCGGTGTCACATCCTTTGGGTCGATGTGCAAACCTTTTCTCGGTTGTTGTACAACCATTTGGTACAACCATTTTAAAAAACCAATGGCGACTCTTGCGGTCCATTTTCACTTGTTTTTCAAACAAATCATAAAGAACAATATGGGACCTTTTTTGACTCTTGTTTTTCAAACAAATCTCACCTAAAATGAGAACAAATAGTTCAAAGGTTCCATGAACCCGATCGTGGCTCAAACATGGGTTATGGAAATGGAGAAGGTTTTTTCGGCGTTGCTAGGGTTAGAAGACGAGAAGACCGCTTTTGCAACATTTATCTTTGAAGTGCGAGGCTAGCTCTTTGGTGGCAAGTAAACAAAGTGCGAGGAGGTGAAGGTGTAATTACGTGGGAGAGATTTAAAGAGATGTTTTTGAAATGTATTTCCCAACTAGTTCACAGAGAACTAGATGGAGGTTCAATTTCTGGAATTAAAGCAAGGAAATATGGCGTGCACGATTATGCGGCAAAATTCAACGAGTTAGTGAGGTTCGCCCGTATCAGTACACAGACGAAAGAAAAGCGAATATTGAACAAGGACTAAAGCCTTGGGTGTACGATAAAGGTATAAATGTTTCAAATTAAACACGTTTGTTTGGAGTCTTGGAAAAGGCCATCTCTCATTTGAAGGTGGGAAGCGATCGATGACCAAGTACAATCAAGATCAAAAGAAGAAGAAGAATGAAGGTGAAATTAATAACAAGGCCGATTGGAAGTAGCACGAGGAGGTGGAAATTTCAATCGGAAGAAAGGTGGAGCGATGACTCATCATCGAGGAATCAACAAGGTAGTCGGGAAGAAAAGAATTGAAGCATGCCCGACTTGTGGGAAAGCCCATCTGGGAGCTTATATGAAAGGAAAAGAGTGTGCTACAATTGTGGTCGGAAGGCCACATAGCACCAAAGCTATCCAAACCGAAGAAGGGTGCTTGTTTTACTAGTGGTTGAAGGACCATCTGGCGAAGAGACCATCCCAAGAAGGGATCGGGAGGGTCGGGATCGAGGAGAAAGCGGGGAAATAACGGTGGAAATGCCTTAACCATCACGGACCAACCGCAACAAACCAAATGCCAAATGGCCTTGGGACTTTCAACATGCGGTGCGAAGATGTAGATTCGATCCCGTGATGTGGTGTCGGTATCATTAGATCAATAAAGTTAATGCTTATGTTTTATTTGATTAAGGTGCTACTTGTTCCTTTATATCCGATGATTTTGCCAAGAATTTAGATTTGCCTAAGAATGAATTGGATTATCCCATGAACATAGAAATTGCGAATAGAGAAATAATCCACAATAAATGCGTACATAAGAATTGTAGAGTGGATATTAAGGGTAATATCATGAGCGTAGATCTTATCCCTATTTGACTTGGGAATTTGGCGTTATATTGGGAATGGGTGGTTATTCAATTACGGTCTTTGTAATTGATTGCCAAAAAAGCGTATTAACCTTATGACTCAAAATCCAAAGGTTGTATTTTATAGTATGAAATCGCGCTGAAACAAGCGAGTTAATAAGCGATGATCTTGGCTAGGAAGTTGTTGAGACAAATTTGTATAGGATACTTAGCTTACATAGTCGATAGTCGAAAAGAGAATCCAAAGGTAGAAGAGATATCGATTATGAGGGATTTCATCGACGTATTTCGAGACGATTTACGGGACTTCCACCGGATAGAGAGGTAGATTTATTGATCGATTTGGCGCCGAGGCGCTCCAATATCGAAGGCACCATCCGAATGGCACCAGAGAGAAATGAAAGAACTAATGGTACAACTACAAGAATTGTTGGACAAGAAGTACATTCAACCTAGTGTATCGTAGTGGGAGGCCTTGGGTGTTGTTCGTGATGAAAAGAAGGATGGATCGATGCGACTCTAAATTGACTATAGAGGCTGAATAAGGTCACAATTAAGAACAAATATTCGATTCTGAGGATCGACGACCTGTTTGACCAATTAAAGGGAGCGAGATATTTTTCCAAGATAGACTTGAGAAGCGGTTATCATCAATGAAGGTGAGGCCAAAGGATGTCTAGAAGGCGGCGTTTAGAAGCAGCGTTATGGTCACTCTGAATTTTTAGTAATGTCGTTTGGTCTTACGAATGCTCCTGCAGCATTTATGGGACTAATGAATGGTGTGTTCAAGCCATTTTTGGACAAATTCATGGTGGTATTTATAGACGATATTTTGGTTTATTCAAAAACCAAAGAAGAACACGAAGAGCATTTGAGATTAACGTTGGAAGTATTGAGAAGAGAGAAGTTTTATGCTAAGTTTTCTAAATGTGAATTCTGGATTGAACGAGTACAATTTCTTGGTCACATGATCGACAAAAACAGAATTTCGGTAGATCCATCCAAAGTAGAAGCCGTAATTAACTGGGATCAGCCGAGAACGCCGTCAGAAGTAAGAAGTTTTCTTGGATTAACAGGATATTATAGAAGGTTCATACAAGACTTTTCCAAGATCGCAACTCAGATTAACGAATTTAACTTCGTAAAATTTGTGAAATTTGTTTGGGCGGAGAAGTGTGAAGAGCTTTCAAGAATTGAAGAAGAGATTGAGTACGGCTTTTGTGTTATCCCTTAGGATGATCTGGGAAATTTTTTGTTTATAGTGATCGTCGCATAAAGGACTTGGTTGTGTCTTGATGCAAAATGGCAAAAGTCATTGCGTTTGCATCACGACAATTGAAGGATTACGAGAAGGGATATCTGACCCATGACTTAGAGTTAGCTGCAGTTGTTTTTGCTTTGAAAATTTGGAGGCACTACCTCTACGAGGAGAAGTGTGAAATATATATGGACCACAAGAGTCTAAAATATATTTTCACGCAGAAGGATTTGAATATCGTCGAAAAGAAGGTGGTTGGAGTTAATTAAGGACTACGATTGTGAGATTTTATACCATCCGGGTAAAGGCAAATGTAGTTCTTGATGCCTTAAGTAGAAAAGAATGGGAGAAATTGGCGATGTTGTTGCTCGGGAGGAGCTAATTACGAAATAGAGCTGGAGTTGGAAGTGAAGTATCCTATGGAGATCGATGAAGCTATTTCGGATGCAATCTGGTACAACCCTACTAGATAAAGTTAAGGAGGCTCAACTTCGGGATGAAGAATGTAAAAAGGTGACAAAGAAGATATCGGAAGGAAGAATCGAGATTTAAGATGGATAAGGAAGGAATCTTTGAGATTTGAGAGTAGAATTTAGTACCTTGATCTGAGAGATTAAGGAAGATATTTTGAGCGAGACTCATAGTTCACGATATTCGATTCACCTGGTGGTAGTACCAAGATGTACCAAGATCTTAGACAACATTTACGGTGGCCGAATTTGAAGCGTGATGTTGCGAGAATGTGTTGCCCAGTGTCGACACACAAAAGTGAAAGCGAAACATGAGAGGCCGAGTGGATTGCTTTCTAGTTAGAGATCTCAAGAATGGAAATGGGAACATATTATAATGGACTTTTGTGGTTGGCCTTCCAACGACTCGGAAAAGGCTACGACAGCAGTATGGGTTATCGTTAATGGTTGAGCGAAATCCTTTTACACTTCCTTCCGATCAAAATCAGATTCAACTTAGATCGGTTAGCGAGGTTATACGTAAAAGAAATCGTTTCGAGACACGGAGTGCCGGTGTCAATTATTTTTGATAGAGATCGCGTTTTACATCGAACTTTTGGAAAGCGTCTGAGGAGTGCGTGGAGTGCATGATTGCGAATAAAGTCTGACATACCACCCTCAAATAGACGGACAGAGTGAGAGAACGATTCAGACATTAGAAGATATGTTAAGAGCTTGTGTAATGGACTTTAAAGGAAATTGGGATGATCACCTACCATTAGTAGAGTTCGGCTACAACTACAGTTACCATGCTAGTATTGGCATGCCGCCTTACGAAGCGTTATACGGCAAAAAGTGTAGAACTCCGCTTTATTGGGATGAGGTTGGTGAAAGACAATTGCTATGGCTAGAATTGAGTACAATGAGACGGTAGAAATAGTCAAAAGTGATCAGAAACACGGTGGTAGCGGCTCAAGATCGACAGAAGAAATATGTTGATCCACATCGTAAAAATATCGAGTTTGAATCAGGTAGTTATGTTTTTTAAGGTCTCTCCCTGGAAGGAGAAAATCAGATTCGGAAAGAAAGGAAATTGAGCCCAAGATTCATTGGACCCTTTGAAGTACTTGAAGAATTGGAGAAGTCGCGTCTGAGGTAGCCTTACCTCCAAAGACTCGAGAATATCCTAGCGTCTTCCATGTTTACGTATTTACGACCCTACAAAGAGATTACAAGCATGTAATTGAATCGAACCCCTACATTTTGAGAAAGACTTATCTTACGAAGAAATTCTGTCCAAATTAATAAATGAAAAGAACAAGTTCTCATAAATAAAGTTATACCTTCTGTTAAGGTAATTTGGAGGAACCACAACGCTGAAGAAGCTACGTGGGAACTCGAAGAGAATATGATGAAGAATTACCCTCATTTATTTACTTAATTATGTGTAAGTGATTCTGGGGACAGAATCTTTGTAAGGGGAGAGAATGTAATGGGCCGAATTTATTGAGTCGTGATTCTGGGGACAAAATCCTTTTAAAGGGGAAAAGATGTGACGAACAAGATTTTGTAAATATATTTTAATATTTATTGAATTAAATAAATATTTTTCGATGATTTAATTATTGGATTAAATAATTATTTGATGCAATTGTGGTAGATTAATTTAATTATATGTGTTACATTTATTAAATTAATGTGGAGAATAATTATTATTCAAGTATGTAATTAATTGAGCTTATTGAATTAAATGAAATATTTAATTAAGCATGATGTTATTTAATTAATTTAATTATTAATTAGAGAGTTAATAATATGACATTATTTTATTAATGAGAAATTATTATATTTTATTTAAAATAAATTAAATAAAATATTAGATTTATTTTATAAGGAGTGTGAAAATTTTAAACTATATGATAAAGCTTTATTAAATTAAATGGTTTTTGAAATCTAATTAAGCCTAGCCAAACATGGCCTTAGTGGGAGTTACTAGCAGTTACCCATGACTGGGTTAACTGACCAATATGCACGTCATTTCTCTTTTCCTTTATACGTACTCTCCTTCCCTTTTCTTTTATTATTATTGGCTAAGTCTAGAGATACAGAGAGAGATTGAGAAATTCAAGAGAGAGTTAAGAGGATTTTGTGAGAACTCAGTTATTGAAGAAAGAATCTAAGCCTACATATATATACTTTATTCTCAGGGTAATCTCTCCCTCCCAAATTTTATATTTCACGTATTCAAGTTTTGATAAAAAAAATGGCTTTCACAGTTTTCTGTAAAGCCTCTGTGATTGAGAAAGGAGTAATATTTATAAGTTATTTATGGGTTAAGATGTATCAAATTGTATTTATATATATATTGCATGATTCCATATCATCAGTTTCATATTATTACATCGTATATAATTTTTACAAAATTACAGAGTATGGGTTTGGCCTTATGGCCTTATACGTGATATTTTATGTATTGATCGTATATTATCCTAAATTTTACACTCGTATATTATTATACATGTTGATCTGAAGAGACCAAACTTTAAGCGAAGCGGATTGATTGTTATAACTTGAATCAAGTAGTATCAATTTTCATATTTTATTTTCAAAACTTTCAAGAACATCAAAGTCAGTGAAATTATAGATTTTTAACTCTATGATTATGTGATGTAATGGGTTAAAACCATTATATAAATGTTGGGTATTGTTTATGCATGAATTATAACACGTGGGTGTGATTAATTTCGTGTAGTAGTAATTTAATTGGAGTTTTTGGGCTGTGTTCTGCAATTTTTGCGAATTGCAGAATAGTTTATTTCGGCGTCGCGTGCAGCACTCATTGATACCTTAAGTCCATGCTACCTTGATGCCAAGTTTCCATTAGCGATGCGATGCCCACAGCCACAACACCAAGACCTAGTATAAGCGTAGGCATGGCCGCCCCTCTGCTCTGAAATGGTCCAGAAATGTAATTTTTAAAGTGTTAAGTCTAGCAATGTATTGTTAACTTAATGTAATGAACATGTAAATATGTTAGAAGTATAATGAGATGTAAAATAGATGTTTAACATGTAAATAACATAATTACATGAGGATTGGATTATTGAATACATAATTAGCTTGTTATTCATGATGTGTAAATTATGTGACAAAGTAGTAAATTAACTAAGTATAGTTAATAACCAAAGTTTAAACAAAAAGAATAATCATTGATGATTAGTTAAGTTATAATTAACTGGTATTGTGAATGTGAAGGGTATATAGGATTAAATTCAAAGAACGTGCTTAGTTAAAGTGTAATCTACGCATGAGGCAAGTTTCCTAACCCTACTTGTCATTATTGTTCAAGTTTATTATTTACCCCGAGTAAATTATCATTACTATTATTCAAGTTCAAATTTTATATTAAAGATTTATTATCTTTTCAAAGCATGATTCAGGTTATACAATAATTGTTCTATTGTATACTTCTTGAGATTATTATTATTGAATTGAATATCATTATTGTTGAACCTTATTAGACTAGCAAACTTTATTGATTCAACTAGTCCTTAGTTGATGAACATTCTAAATTTCAGAACCCTTATTGAATTATCAAACCAAACTTCCTTTGGTGCGGACTCGAATGTCGCCCGAGATGAACAAACCTGCAAAAGGATTTACTTATGCATTAAGCGTTAAGATATTGTGCAGATATGGTACTAAAATTTGATCCCCTTAAGTACAGTAGAAAGGTCCATAGTCTTATGAGCATTAAAGGTTTCAAGTATAACCCTTGATAACCTAGGACATAGATTCAAGTCTTATGACCCTCGAGAATTCTTTTGATTCTTGTTATTCATTCTTGATTCAAAAGTTGAGCTTTTATTCAGGATGTCTTTGATTTACTCGCATATTATTATCTTTGTTATTTCATTATTATACTTGTGGGAAATATTGCTCACTCTTGCTTAATAATAACATTGCGATTAAGAACGAAAGAACTGATGAACCTTCCACTAGTAAAGGCAAGGACAAAGTTAGCAAATGATGAAGACTTGTTATTTTATTTGATGATGTATTTATGCTAGACTTGAGTTAATGATGTTGTTTAAGACTTATTATTTATTTTAAATACGGATGTTTAAGGTTAGTTCAACTTTGGGATGATGTTTATTATTCGGATGTTGTAACCCCATAAGGGGAAGATTTTATTTCTATCTATTGCATGGTTTGCATTTTTTTTATGGGTAGATAGATAGATGATATTTGTACGATGAACACCAAATCCCGTGGAATCGAAGTACCCAGATTTGGGGGTGTCACAGTCATGATTTATAACTTAAAATATTTTTAAACACCTTATTATCATTTAAAATAATTTTCATAATATAAAAATCATTTTAACCCATTTATTTAATATATTGATTAAATAAATTTAATATCATTAATATTCAAATAAATAGTAGTATTAATGAAAAATATGTCAATTTATCAAAAGTTAATTTTTATAATTTAAAATAATTTTTAAAAGCTGATTTTGTAATTTTTAGAAATTTATTTCTATTTTTAAAGCTTTTTTTGGAAATTAGAAAATTAAATTAATTAAATTCGTTGCTAAAGGCTTTAGCGACGATTTCTATCGCAATAGGTATTCTTGAGGGCCAAAAACACTGACATTCAGTGGCTAAGGTACCTACTTTGATCGGCTTTAATTTTCAGTTCTGGACATTCTTAGGGATTGATCATGTAGTGTTTATGTAATACTACATTAATTAAGCATCAAATCAGTCATAAAAACATATAGCACTAAGATCTAGCCTTGCAAAGTTGTTGTTGAAAAGTTGAAACTTTATCGGGTTTTCCAAAACCCAATAAACACATAAACAAAAATCTTTCTAGGTCCATTTGAGGCTTTAATTTCTATCGTTACAGTTAATGTTAATGTGATCTAATGGTTTTAGGCTTGTAGGATACATGACAAGGTATAATTATCAATCATCATTAGATTATCATTTAAACAACATCAAAATCATCGATATAGCGGAGTTTTGCAATTTTCTGCCGTATAACGCTTCATATATGTCTGATTGCCACCGTATAGGCTATCCTTGGCATTTTGCGACTTACATTTTAGCCTTCTGATTGGACTAGTAGCGTTACACGGTAGCGGTGGACACTTAGAATACGAGGTTATGAGAAAACAAAACATGGCCAAAAACATCAATTATTTTATTAGTTGTGAATTTAAGCATACCCTTTGCATAATTATAATACACATATTTTCCCAACATAGTTTTAACAAGTTAAAGCGATACAATTACTTGAATCGAATCCATGTACTTTCATTCATTCTTAGTTTTGAAGAAAAGGCGTTACAAGTTTTGACATGGTCATTTAACATAATCTATTGTTGAATTTAATGGTATTGGCAATGTATATTTGCATAACTTTTAATTTCACATTTTAATTAACATTTTATAGAACTTCTGACGATGATATGATCATCCCAATTTCCTTTAAAGTCCATTATACAAGCTTAACATATATTATAATGTTTGAATCGTTCTTTCACTCGCCCATCTAAGGCTACCATATAGGCTATCCTCTGAAGGTGATATGATAGTTTTTCATAAAAATATAAAACATAAATTGAAGTTTGGGTCAAGAGGGTTACCCTATAGCAGTGATTCTCTCGATTCTTCACTTTCTTTCTTCAATCTCAAACTTCTATTCTTTTTCCGATTTTAACAATGAATCTGAATGTTCAATTAAATTCAGATAAACCCGACATGTAAATAAGGGTCAGATTAATCCTTACTGGGTTAACTTTGCTTCTCAACTCCTCGTAGTCGATTAAATACATAATTTGAATAATAAAATTCTCCATATTAATTTAATCGATGTAACACGTGTATTTTAAATTAATCTACCACAATTTCATCAATTATTTATTTCCTTGATAATTAAATATCATCAAAAAAATATTTATTTAATTCAATAAATATTCAAATTAAATTACAAAAATATGTCCCGAGTAATCACGACTCAATCAATTAAATCTGGTACATTTTTAATTGTATACCGCATGCATTGTATAAGTTCTAGACCTAATAATTGTCTCATAACTTCATTGATATATAGCGGAGTTTGAAATTCTGTAGTATAACGCAACCGTAAAATGACACGCGATACTAATGTATGTAAGCTGTTGTATAATAGCGAACTCTCTGACGATGATAGTCATCCAATTTCCTTTAAAGTCCGTTATAAAAGCTCTTAACATATATTATAATGTTTGAATCGTTCTTTCACTCTGCCCGTATATAAAGGTGATAAGCAATGCATTCTTAGTATCGTTTCGGAAGTTCGATGTAAAACGTGGATCCCTATCAGAAACTATTGACACCGGAACTCCGTGCCTCGAAATAATCTCTTTTATATATAATTTTTCCAATTGGTCTAAGTTGAATTTGATTCTAATCAGAAGGAAGTGTGCGGATTTTGTCAGTCGGTTAATGAATAACCCATACTGCGTCATAACCTTTCTGAGTTACCGGAAGGCCAACCACGAAATCCATCTTAATATGTTCCCATTTCCATTCTGGGATCTCTAATGGTTGTAGCAACCCACTCGGCCTTTGTTGCTCTGCTTTCACTTTTTCGACATGTTAGACATTTGGAAACACACTTTGCAACATCTCATTTCAAATTTGGCCACCAAAAATGTTGTCAAAGATCTTTGTACTACCAGGATGAATCGAATATCGTGAGCTATGAGCCTTGCTCAAAATGTCTTCCTTAATCTCTGGCACTGGCGGTACCCAAATTCTGCTCTAAAATCTCAGTATTCCTTCATTGTCCATCTTGAATCTCGGTTTGGTTCCTTCAGATATCTTCTTTTTCACCTTTTCACATTCTTCGTTCTGAAGTTGAGCCTCCTTAACTTTATCCAGCAAAGTTGTACCAGATTGCATCTGGAACAACTTCTCATCAATCTCCATAGATACTTTACTTCTAATTCCAGCTTCTCCATCACTGAAATTAGCTCCTGTTGAGCAATCAACATCATCAATTTCTCCCGACCCTTTCTACTTAAGGCATCGGCAATCACATTTGCTTTACCCAGATGGTATAAAATTTCACAATCATAATCCTTAATTAACTCCAACCACCTTCTCTGGCGTATATTCAAGTCCTTCTATGTAAAAATATATTTCAGACTCTTGTGGTCTGTATATTTTTCATACTTCTCCCCATAGAGATAGTGTCTCCAGATCTTTAAAGCAAATACCACTGCAGCTAACTCCAAGTCGTGGGTCGGATACCCTTTCTCATAGTCCTTCAATTATCAGGACGCATACACAATGACTCTGTCGTTTTGCATAAGCACACAACCAAGTCCTTTATGTGACACATCACTATAAACCACAAAATTTCTTATATCATCCGGAAGATTTAACACAGGTGATGAACTCAACCTCTTCTTAAGTTCTTGAAAGTTTTCTTCACACTTCTCCGTCCAAATGAATTTCACAGTTACCTAGTCAAATTCGTCAGCGGAGTTGCGATCTTGGAAAAGTCCTGAATAAATCTTCTATAATATAATGTCAATCCAAGAAAACTTCTTACTTCCAATGGCGTTTTTGGCTGACCCAGTTTATCATAGCTTCGACTTTGGATGGATCTACCGACATTCTGTTCTTATAAATCACATGTTCGAGAAATTGTACCCGCTCAATCCAAAATTCAAATTTCAAAAACTTGGCGTACAACTTCTCCCTTCCTAACGCCTCTAACGTTACCTTTAAATGATCTACATGTTCTTCATTGGTTTTCGAGTATACCAAAATGTCATCGATAAACACCACCACGAATTTGTCCAAAAATTGCTTGAACACTCCCTTCATTAGGCCCATAAATGTTGCAGGAACATTCGTTAGACCGAATGACATCACCAAAAATTTGTAGTAACTATATCGCGTTCTGAATGATGTCTTCGGTACATCCTCTGACCTCACCTTCAACTGATGATAACCACTCCTCAAGTCTATCTTTGAAAAGTATCTCGCTCCCTTCAATTGATCAAACAGTTCGTCGATCCTCAATAATGGATATCTATTCTTCATCGTGACCTTATTTAGTTCTCTATAGTCAATGTAGAGCCGCATCATTCCGTCCTTCTTATTCACAAATAACATCGGTGCTCCCCACGGCGATACGCTCGGTTGAATGTACTTCTTGTCCAATAACTCTTGTAGTTGTACCATCAATTCTTTCATCTCTACCAGTGCCATTCGGTACGGTGCCTTCAATATTGGAGCCGTTCATGGCACCAAATCGATTACAAACTCAACTCCTCTGTCTGGCAGAAGTCTTGGCAGATCGTTTGGAAATACGTCTGCGAAGTCCCTCACTACCGGTATCTCCTCTATTTTCAGGTTCTCTTTACGATTGTCGACTATGTAAGCTAAATATCCTACACAGCCTTGTCTTAACAACTTCTTGGCCTGCATCATCGTCAGAAAACTCGCTTGTCTAGGCGACTTGCTGCCATAGAATACAACCTTTGACGGAGTCATAAGATTAATACATTTCTTCTGGCAATCAATTATAGCCCTGTATTAAAAAACCAATCCATTCCCAGAATGACATCAAATTCCCCAAGTTTGATAGGGATAACATCTACGTTCATAATATTACCCTTAATATCCACCATACAGTTCTTATATACATACTTAATAGGCATTATTTCTCTATTCACAATTTCTATGTTCATGGGGTATTCTAACTCGTCCTTAGACAATTCCAAGTTCTTAGCAAAGTCATCAGATATAAATGAACAAGTAGCACCCGAATCAAATAATACATAAGCATTAACTTTATTGATCGGAATGATACCTGACACCACATTGCGAGACTACACAACATCATACACTGTCATGTTGAAGGTCCTGTCGGTCAGTCGGTTGGTTGATGTTGGTCCTGTGATAGTCAAAGTACTTCCACCATTGTTTCCCATATTCCCTCCTGATCCTGCCCCTTCAGAACACTTCTTGGGATAATCCCTTGCTAGATGGTCTTTTGAGCCGCAAGTGAAGCAGACGCCCTTCTTTAGGTTATGACAGTTAGGTGTTATATAGCCTTCCTGACCATAATTGTAGCACACCCATTTTCCCTTCATACAAACTCCCAAATGGGATTTCTTGCAGGTCGGGAATTCTTCAATCTTCTTCTTCTGACCTCCTTGCTAATTTCTAGTTGACGAGTTATCAGACCACCTTCTCTTCTGATTGTTCCTTCCTCTCGTGTTACTTCTACTGGCTTTGTTAATTCCTTCATTTTCACTCTTCATTTCACTATTCTTCTTCTTCTGATCCTGATTATACTTAGTCACCGTATCGCTCCCACCTACAGCAAGGATGGCCTTCTCCAGTACTCCAACAAAATTTTTCAACTAAAATATTGAAACTTTACTATATAACCAGGGCTTCAGTCCCTGTTCAAACCTTCTTGCTTTTCTCTCATCCTTGTGCACTTGATATGTGGCGAACCTAGCCAACTCATTGAATATTGTCGCATAGTCTAGCACATATATATTTCCTTGCTTCAATTCTAGAAATTGTACCTCCATTTGGTTCTACGAGCTTGTCGGGAAGTACATCTCGAAGAACATCTCCTTAAACCTCTCCCAAGTGATCACGCCTTCTCCTCCACGGACCTTTTTTGCTTGCCACCAATAACTAGCTTCTGATTTTAGCATGAACATTGCTTAGGCATTTTTATGGTCCTCTCTGACTCTGGCAACGTTAAAAAAATTTCCATCTCCATAAACCAAGTTTGAGCTACTATCGGGTTCATGGAGCCTTTAAACTCTGGCGGTCCTACCGCCTTGAAGTCCTTGAACGTTGTATTCGGTGGAGCTTGAGGTTGATTATTAATCGCTCCAGCTAATAAGTTCACCAATTTCTGAACGGGGTTAGAATTGGTGTCGTTGTTTTGTTTGTCGACCCTTTTTGGGCTAGTTGACGGTTTGGTCTTCTTCTCGGTGTCATATTTCTGTTAAAATAAATGCTTATTAGGTCTTTATTCAATTCTCTAAATAATTAAGGCTTAACTCAAACATTTTAACATACTCACTTAACACATTTTCTCAAATAACTTTGATATATTTATTTAATTAAAAGTTTTAACAAACTACGATAGCATCACTGCTATTTACATCAACTATCCCAAAATAAAGAATCTACAGGATTTAAAACATCAAAATATTCCTCTATTTATAAATACATCAGAATTTACATTTTTAACTACCAAATAGGTTTTCACATAATTAAACTATTCCTATCACTGCCTGCAAAGGCGTTGAATAACTTTACTACACTCTTCTTCCATAATGCGACATCGTCCTGTGATCTAGCATGTATGATAGTAGTCTTCGAAGTGAATTGGGTATCTCATAACCCGATCCTGCGCCTCATCAATCGCATTTTGAAGCGTAGAGTGCGTCTCCTCAAGCTTATCCTTCTTCGCTCGACAGTTCTCTTCTGCAAGATCTGCACGTCATGATTCCCTTACCCAGGCCTCCTCTGCTATGGTCAGCCTTGCTGAGTTCTCTTTCATTTCATTCTTCAATTCCTCTATTTCCTCTGACTTCTGATCGGTTTGACCCTTCTCGTGAACCAAATCGCACTCTACATTTCCCAGACGTGTGTTAAGAGCCTCAACCTCTCTATCCCTCTCTCGATGGTAAGCTGTTGAATAATCGTCCTCTCCCTCAGCTCCTGAACACTATCTTGTAACTCTATGTTACGGTCATGTAGCTTATCGTACAACTCAGCACTGATAGAGTTCGGTGGGAACTCATCTTCCTCCTCTTCTTCCTTAAGGTCCTCCTCTGGGTCAAACTCAGGCTCATGCTCCTGACCAACAACTATGATCAGCGGAGATGGCTCTCTCTGTACCAACTGCTCCCGGACGACATGGGGCTCCTCCTTTGTAGGTACTCGGTGTTCCTCCTCCCCAGCTCGACTAGATCCTCCAACATCCGACATCCTGATAACACAGTTTTAAGTATTAGTTATTAATCGATACTCGCAAGCACATATGTTTATCACATAAACACATAAAGTCTATTATTAACTTCAATGAATTAAAGAATTCATTTCATAGAACTCGATAAGAGTTTACCACCACTATGTTCTCGATCTCCTATAAGGCTACTACCTAAGGTTGTTCCCCCACCTAAGGTTCATAACCTACAGCTCTGATACCAGTACCTGTGACCCCCCCCCCCCAAATCCGGGTACTTCAATTACCATGTGATTTGGTGTTCACTGTACAAACATCATATGTATATCTACCTATAATAAACGAAAACCATAAAATAGATAGAAATAAATCCTCTCCTTATGGATTTACAACATCAACTAACCTTAAATCTCAAATACGAAAACATAAACAAATATTAAGTCTTACACAATAGTGACATAAGTTTAAACGTAAATACATTAAATAAGCAATAAGTCTTCAACACTTGTTAATCTTGCCCTTGCCTTTGCTAGTAGAAGGCTCGTCGAACCTTTCGTTCTTAACTGCAATGTTATTATTACACAAGAGTGAGCACGATTGCCCACAAGTATAATAATATAACAACAATATAATAACATGCGAGTGAATCAAAGACTTCTGAAATAAGAAATTCAATCAAGAATGAATAACAAGAATCAAAAGAACTCCTGAGGGTCATAAGATCTTGAACTATGTCCTAGGTTATCAAGTGTTTAAATTTGAAACCTTTAATAGTCATAAGACTATAGACTCTTCTGCACATACTTAGGGGGGTCAGCCTTTAGTATCATACTGTGCACAATATCTTAACGCTAAAGCATAAAAAATCCCCTATAACAGGGTTGTTCATCTCAATTTGGCATTAGAGTCCACACCAAAGGAAGTTTGGTTTGGATAAACTCAACAAGGGTTCTGAAATTTAGAACGTTCATCAACTATGGACTAGTCGAATCAATTAGGGTTCGCTAGTCTTACAAGGTTTATCAATAAATGATATTCAATTTGAATAATAAACTCAAGAGATATACAATGGAATAAGTATTGTATAACAGGAATCATGCTTTAAAAGTTTGATAACATTTAATATGACATCTTGAACTTGATCAATAAATAACAAGAACTAGTTGGATATAGAATTTAGGTCTAGAACTTGCTCAATGTAAAGAGGTAAGGTTTAGAAACTTGCATAACGATAACAAGTAGGGTTAGGAAACTTGCCTCGTGCGTAGGTTACACGTTAATTATATACGTTCCTCGATGTAATCCTATATACCATTTACATTCGCAATACTAGTCAATAATAACGTAACTAGAATCACAAGTTCATTCCCTTTTTTTGTCTAAACTCTGATTATGATTATACTAACCAAATCACAACACTTGTTTTCACATAATATTAGACTTAACGAACGACTACCTAACTATGCGTTCAACAATTCAATTAAACATGTAAGTACATCATTGACATGTTAAGAATCTATTTTAACATCGCATTATATGTCTAACACATTTTTATGTTCATTAGATTAGGTTACTATTACATTCCCTGGACCAAAACAATTAAAACTTTCACTTCTGGACAAACTGCATAGTGGTGAAATGCTGGCTACCACCATAAGGTTATCCTTGGTGTCATGCATGCATGCGTTTGGCGTTATACGTGGACCTTAAGGTCTGGAATTGGCCATTGCATTTGATATGCCGATTCAGCATTTTGTGGTTCGCGAGGAAAACAGAACATGGCCAAAAAATATCCAATTAATTTATTCACACATGAATTTAAGCATACCCACACACTATAATACATATATAATCATTACCCAACCTTTCTAACATGATTTTAACAAGGTAAAACGTACAATTACTTGAATCAAATCATGTAATTTCACTGTTCTTGGTGTTTTTAAAAGTTTTGAAGATAAAACATTAAAATTAACATTACGGATTCGTTATAACACCGAATATGTCCGTTCAAAGTTTGTTTTCTTCGTTTTGACATGTGCTAACATTATCTACTATTGAATTTTAAGTTAAACAACAATTCATGCATTGATCACTTAATTTTTGTTTTATAGAGAACTTAAAACACTTATTAATGGAAAACTCTGATTTTAGCATGATTACATGAATTCAATTACTCAAATCAAATACAAATCATATATAATTGATTTATGCATGCTAATAAACATAATAATCTGTTTCCTAACACATTGGCCATAATATTTAGTTTACAGAGAACTTGGAGATAGTTTTTCACAAAAATATAAGAACGTAAATTGAAGTTTGGGGTTGAAGAGGTTACCCTATATCAGATTCTCTGATTCTTCACTTTCTTCTTCAATCTCTCAACTTCTCTCTAAATTATCTCTGTATTCTTTTTCCAGATTTTTAACAATGAACTAAATTTTGAATTGAACGCGTATAAAATGACACAGTTGTGGTCAGTTAATCCTTACGTGGGTTAACTGCTCTCAACTCCTCATAAGGCCTTGTTTGGTTTGAATCATAAGTATCCCTTCTAATTTATTTTAATTACATTATTTATAATATAGTTTAATAATGTCACCCATTTAATAAATTAATCAAATATCTTATTTAATTTAATTTAAATAAATATGATAATTAATTCACATAGTCACATAATTAAATTCTTATTTAATAATTATGTCAAATCATTAAATCTCTAATTAATTATAAAATTAATTAGAATAACATTATGCATATCAAATAATTCATTTAATCAAATAAGTTCAATTAAATACATAATTTGAATAATAAAATTCTCCACATTAATTTAATCAATGTAACACGTGTAATTAAATTAATCTACCACAATTTCATCAATTATTTATTTAACGCAATAATTAAATCATCGAAAGATATTTATTTAATTCAATAAATATTCAAATTAAATTATAAAATCTCGTTCATCACACGTAGTCTACCAAAAGCTTAAGAGAAATCGTAGGGTTCTCCTCTATCTGTCCGGATCAAGCACAAATGTAGGAAGATACCACGATCATGATCGTAGTGCATCATCTATCTGCATCAGAAGCATCGAGCTTTGTCCATTTGTTTAAGAATAAATTACAGCAAATGTGGAATAGTTTATAGACGTTGAGACTCTCGGGAGTCCCAATAACCTAACACCCATCCTTAGTATATAATAAAGAAACGTATTGAAGAAGCTAAGGAAAGTACTACATGTTAGCTGAAAACACCTTTTCAGGTGTTAGGTGAGATAGCAGTCTGTTGTGTCAGTGGACTAGACGGTTGGACAGAAGATTTATAAGAAGTCACCATCAGTGCTTAGAAATGTCAAATACAAATAATACGTCAACATATGCCTTCAAACAGACATATTTCAAAGGCATCTTATATACAAATCAGATGCAGATGCAAGGAGTAAGAAAGTACACAATGAAAAGCTGAAGAACAATCAACGCTCAACTCTACGATCTAGAAAGAAAGCCTGCTCAGCTACTCAGTTATTTATAACACATGCTTAACATCAACTGAGTAGCACACCCCAAAGAACTCAACTATCATCAAGTGTATTCCAAGTCTGCTGGACTTGAAGAGTTCTAAGTGAACTAAGAAGTTCAAAGACTGCTGGTCTTCAATGAATCTGTGAGATTCAAAGATTGTAAAGACATCCTTAGTGGATTTCCTACTTGAGGAGTAGAAGAGTGGACTAGGAGCCTTGAGTGCTCTAAACCACATAAATTCTGTGTCTTTTATATTCTTGCTTTAACTGCCTGTTAACTACTAACTCAGTTTATCTTAAAGGGGAACAAACAAATTATATATTTCGCAGAAATTGATTAACAATATCTGACAATGGATTTTGAATTTTTTTTTAAAATATCTATTCAACCCGCCCTTCTAGATAACTATAGTGCCTCTAGGAACTAACATCTCTGATTATTGATGCTTACGTACGAAGTGACTCAGTTTCATTCAAAAATTGCTACAGTAATTGCTGCATAGTATCTCATATTATTGATTCAATTGTTGTCACAGTATCATATGCACAATATTTTATATTATTAACTTGATAATTGAGACGACACAGTTATTCATATTATTATTTTCATTATTGACAATGTCTAGAAAGTTCTGTCGAGGAAAGGGGTTAGGTTATTTAATTGCACGCCAATAAGAAAAATCCTTATCAGAAAGCCCCCTCTTTCCTGGGAATGATTTGCTTGTCAATATTGTGAGTTATAATATTATTGATGAAGAATTGTCGAAAGATTAAAAATGTGTTGATTGAAGATAAAGTGATTTATTGAAAATATTTATTCAATTTTTGAAATAAATAAGAGGTTTGTTATGAGACGTTTATTGGAAGTTTGGTTTATTCTATGGGACCCATATGTCATTATCCAATAGTCACTTTCGCCAATAGTACTTTCCTTTACCAGACGTCAAAACACTTGTCGTTTCACATTACAGGTGTCAAACCACTTGCATTTTCACATTACAAGAGTCAAACCACTTGCCTTTTCACATTACTAGTCGTCAAGCCACTTGCCTCTTCACATTACAAGGGTTAAGCTAGAAATCTTCTATTAATAGAAGCCTTTTTCTTCTTTTATTCTCACCAATTCACTAAGACTCACAAGAGAAAACTATATTGAGAGAATAAGAGAGAAAGAAGAAGAGTATTCTGCTACTACACTATTACAGTATCCAATCTCCTACTAAGTTAAGGAGTATTATTTCTTTTGTATTCGTAAAGGATGTTATTTTTTCATACTCATTAGGGTTATCATTCAATTCCTTATTAATCTTTGGGAATAACATGTCTATGCGGATTACCGCATGCATGGTGAATAACACTTCGTATTCATACTTTATTAATCTGTGGGAATAACCTGTCTACGCGGATTACTGCATGCATGGTGAAAAACCCTTCGTATTCATTCTTTATTAAGTTATTGAAATGATATGTCTACACGGATCACCGCATTGTGGGTGAAAATCCATTGGCAGTTTCTTGTATTATTTTATTTTATATTCCTCAATCTAAACTTATTATGGTAAGTATTGCTTCTATAATTCCTGAAATGATTAGAAATTCCTTGAGGGTTGCGCTTCATCTAATATCATTTCATTTAAATATTGGTCTGAACTCTCTTATTAAAATTTTACTATTTTCATTCGGGGTACTATTCACGGGGTACTATTCACTCGGGGTACTATTCATTCAGGTACTATTCACGATAAAATTGGTTTCTTTTCTGTCTAAATTATTATTGATACATGAATATCATTCTTGAATTTTACTCCACAATTAGTTATCATGTTGACAATTTGGACATTCTTGAACTCTGGATAAATTGAATTATAAATCTCTAATATTTATCCTTGATCTCACTTGATTGATTCCTTATATCATTGTCATCATCCTCATGCTTATATTATGGTGAAAAGTCATCTTCGCCCGTAATGCATAGATGGACTGTTGATTGGTATGATTATGACCAGGATTTGTGTATTGGTAAAATCATGACCTGTAATGTTACAGACAAATGATGTGATGAAAGTACTCTTTGGCCCGTGTTCATAGATGGACAGTTGTTTGGCATGATCATGACTACTGGTGATACATACGAATATCATTGGCCCGTAGTGCATGGATAATTTGTTGATTTGAAACATTTATTGATTGGTGTTACATAGATAAAATATTGATGATGGACTTTTAAATCATAGAAGATAGTAAGCATCATGCTCTACTTGACTCTTCTAATGGATTGTTGTTTTCGCTGCAGTTGGTGATCTAAAACTTATTGTCTATTGTATTCTATCAGATTTTTTATAAGAACCCAAATTTTCAAAAAATATTAAAATAAAAATTTAGTAGATAAAATTCTTAAAGCAGGAGATGGGTTCAAACAAGAATATATAAATGTGTTACGAGGTATGTGGTATTGTGTTACGTAGGGTAATATGAGCTATGTAATAAGTGATGTTGTGTTTAATATATATTTGTTATGAATTGTAGAGATGAATTAGTAAAGAAGATGGATAGAAATTTATCTATCAATATTAAATAATTTATGTGAATTTTTTTTATCATAGTAAGTTGGTGACATTTAATATCTTTGATAATCACAAATTTCTTGAGTATATGTACGAGTAAGTATCAAGTCTAAGGCAGTGCAACCATACCCTTTAATGGTGGATGTATAGGAGTTGGGCTAAACAATTCCTTCAGAGAGCGGAGGAATATACGAATTAGTAACCGATCTAACTCACTGTGGAAACAGTGTAGATGAGACGGAAACCAATTTGTTGGTTGTTTGTGGGAAACCACTCAGTATACTATATTGAATACTATTGAAGACTTTACGCGTGCTAGGTTTAGACTTGTATGCGTGTACGTTGTTGACGAGAGAAGAAAATCGATATACCTTTAAATTGGTTAGAGAATTATTAAGTAATTTGATATACGACGAGAAGTGAGATTAAAGCAATGTATGTATGTGTTATATATATCTTGAATTATGTGATTTGGTGGAAAGAAATTAGATATATATGAGATCTTTATAGTTAACTAACTATTAAGGGAAATAAAGTTTGAACTTGAAATTAATCTCTAAATCATTGAAGAAGGTTGTGATAGATGTTAGTAACTAGTATAACAAGTTAGTAATTTAAAAGCATGAAGTATTCATGAATTGAAGCTAAGGTTCGCTTTCAAGCTGTAACTTATCGCCTCTAAACTTGGTATGGCGCAATTGTTGCGCCATTTCAAGCTTTTATGACAGTCAATAAGCAATTGCGCGGTCTATATGATGTTCTGAGAAAGTTTGTGGAATTTAAAATTCAAGAAATGGATACTAAGGACTCATAGGGATAATGTAACACCCCATTCCCACATCGAAAGATATGGGAAAAATTTGTCTGCATATAAGGAAATAAGTTACCACCAATAGTACCTTCAAGTCATGACCTTTTGGGAGCCTGTGGTGGGCTAAGATGACCCAAGAAGATACTATTGGGCTAGTAGTTTGAGGCCTTATTTTGATGGATTTGAATCGATTCGGACTTGGATTTGACGAGATTTGTTAGGACTCCTGGATTTGACCCCGGCCATTTCATATAGTATCAAAGTCGACTCTCGAAAGCTCTGGGTCGAGTCATCCGATCGGGTTGCTGGAGGTGGGGACACGAAGGCTGGTGGTATTATCCCACAATGGAGAGATGGAGGTCCAGAGGTGGGGACACGAAGCCAGTCGGTATTATCCCACAATGGCTAGAGATGCAAAGATCTTTGGGCTCTGTGTGTGATCGAATTCTGACGGGGACGTCAGAAATTTAAGTGGGGGAGTTTGTAACACCCCAGTCCCACATCGAAAGATAGGGGGAAAATTTGTCTACATATAAGGAAATAAGTTACTACCAATAGTACTTTCAAGTCATGACCTTTTAGGAGCCTGTGGTGGGCTAAGATAATCCAAGAAGATACTATTGGGCTAGTAGTTTGAGGCCTTATTTTGATGGATTTGATTCGATTCGGACTTGGGATTTGACCCGAGATTTGTTCCGGACTCGGGATTTAACCTGGGTTGTTTCAGATAATAAAATCTTAAATGATGATTAAGTTATCAATGAATGAATTTGAATAAGAGTTAATTAATTAATTAACCCGGAATAAATATGATTAATTAAGAGATATTATAGATTATTATAGTATGAAGGCTTTGCGTGGTAGTGACATGATATTAAATTGAATAGAAAGGATTAATTCACTTACATAAGGCGGTGAATTAATATATGTGTTTAACATAAGAGGATGAAAGAAATATGTTAATTAATATTTGATATTTTTAATATATCATATAGTATAGTAATATATAAAAAGGTTAATAGTTGAAAGATAATAGATGATTGATATTAATCATTGTAAAATTTAAGTGTGATAGGAGATAATGGATTAAGAGTACCCTATTGATTTATATTTAGCCCAATTAAAATATTATTTGGACTAGCCCAATGTGTATGGGATATATAATTATATATCGGGGTATATTTAAAATAAATATAATTATACTTATATATATATATATATATATATATATATATATATATGTGTGTGTGTATATATGTGACCATAACTTAATTTAATGTAGTAATATAAGTCATTATAATTGACTTAATAAGCCCAAAAGGAATTAACTTTAGTAGAATGAGGATCATTTTACTAATAAGTGAGGAAGTAATATTACATGTCCCATATTCATAGTCCCAATTTATTTTCAGTCGTGTATAGGCCATTGGCCTACCCCTCTATTTGCTTAAGCTCAGTGATGGTGATGATGGCCAAGGGTGTGGGTTGAAGGGAGTGGTTGGAAACTTTTCACCAACTCCTTCTTGTCCATTGTTCTCTTCCATTTTCCATTGAATCAAACATTGGTGCAAAGCTATAAACTGAGCAACAAATTCTCTATAAATAGAGCCTTCTCCTTCTCTTTCCCATTTGATAAATTCTCTGAGAATTTTGTTATGCGAGGTTGGTAGAATTGAGAGCAATTAGAGGTTAGGAGAGCTATGGTTAGCAAATTGGAGCAATCAAGAGGTAATAATGCTAACCTATATACTCTTGATTCCTAAGTTTTGAAATTCTTAGTAATAATAAGAAATACTTGCTAAGTAAGTCCAAAAATTGATGGCTAAAACTTGTTGTAATCTGTAATTTTATATTAGATGTTGTTAATATAGTTAAATACGAAAACAACGAAAGTTAAATGGACCAAATTAGTTTAGAAACGAATTCGTAGTGAATGAATTCGCTAAATTTGTCAAAACGTGAACATTTAGTATGAACATGAGTTTTGGATTAATATTTGGGTTAGTTAATTTTTATGATAATTGTTGATTATTTGGTATATTGTAGTTTTATGAGTTACAAACCCATTGAATCAAAAATAGACTAATTTGGATGAGTATAACTCATGTTATGAAAATCAAAATAAGTATGGGTCTGTAAAATCGCGAAGAATAGAGTCTGGAAAGCCTTACTGCCTCACTGGGAGCAGATGCGCTACCCCAAGGCAATATGGGACGCAGCTGCGCTGGACATCAGTGTTTGGTAGACTACTTTGACATGCTATAGTAAATTAGGCATAACTTTTTCATACGAACTCCGATTGAGGTGATTCAAGATGATCCGGAACACGGACAAATAGACCTACAACTTTTTTTTCTTTAAGTTTTTCAATTTGAGGTTGTTTGAAGGGGTCAAAACAGTCATCTTTGTGACTGTTACGTATTTAGAAACAATCAGAGGGCATCAAACGAGCACATACACAAGTATAGTGCTCCCGACGATAGAATATGTTATTCTTAGTGACAAAAATAAATATTCATGATAATAGACATGACATAAAGGTTGAAGTTATTTCATATGCGCTAAATTGCTTTGATTTGGTTTAAAATTATTTCAAAGGCAAACTCGGATACTTTTTCAAACTACGTTTTATAAACATGGAGAGGTTATATTTTGACCTTATAAGCGTGTGTAGAAACATGTAAAAACAAGTATGACATGTGAGTTGAAGTTGTCTTGCATGATTAGTTTAGTATGACATTGATTTTGAGAATAAAATTTAGAAGTTTTGAAACTAAGATAGTAGAACATTAAGTACTTGTGTTCTGATCTTGTGTGCAAGCATGATAGGACTTTTATGCCTCTAGGCATGATGGGTACATACACACTACTAGATAGATGTAATATGTCTTAAAGTAAGATTCCAAGTGATAAACCATGATAGTCATGTGATTACATGTAAGCATGTACATTGAAAGTTGTTTAACCTCATTAGTGGTCATATAGTTAGACCCTTGTTGCATGAACTTACTTAGCCGTGAAATAAATGGCAATAAAGCTATAAATTGTAAAACAACTTAAGGTAAATACAAGGGGCACCAAACTTGGGCTAAGACCTCTTAACATGTGGGTTGGTTATGTGTTAACATTTATGCATGATAAGGACTCAGATGAAACCAGAAATTAAATATCCAACTTTGTCTGCTGCGGGGGGGCAAGAATGCACCCATCCAAAGCCTAATTGCGGCAAGAATATGTGCTATTGCGAAGCAATGATGCCTGATTATTTTAACTTTGATATAAACCTTAAAGTGTGACAACCCCAAAATAGGTCCAGTTCATCCAACATATTCTGAGTCGCCAAATACATGGTACAGAAAACAACTACAACTTTATTACAACAATTGTCGTGCAAAATACAACAACACATGCTATGAGTTTTAATACAAATATATACTAACTGTGACTCTCATCCCAACCTTGGATAGCATATCACAATGGCACCTTACATAAAGGTATAGTCAAAAACTGTTTTAGAAATTAAAATCTTTGAGAAGTGCTCAAGGAAACCTTCCTACATGGGAGGCCATGCTTCCAGATTATGATAGATATCATATATCCACAGAATTATCCCTGGTTGACCTAATAGACCCCAAAGAAAAACAAGAAGATTACTATCATATTCTTTCCAATGGTGAGTCTTCTATTGCCATATCATTATCTCCACTATCTCTAATCGTGAAATATAATTCAAACAAACACCAAGATTATATAGGTAGTGCTCGTAAATATACTCAGCAAGTGGATGTGCACAACCCTATCTTATAATGACACGAGGTTGTATGACATTAGACATCTTGTATGATAGTGGTAAAACACCCTTCCAACGTTGGGTTCGCCTCACCCTATTGGATTCATCAAATATAACTACTAAATAATGACCACCGTTCTATTCCCCTGTTACCCCCGCTCAACTCCTACTACACTCAGTACATTCGAAAGGAATTTTGAAACAGAAGGGTGAGCACAACTAGCTCAGTAAAGAATATCATGACTAAAGATAAATAAATTATCAATTCCCTTCAACAGTAATAAATCAGAGATTTAGAACATATGGTAAATGATAAAAATTTTCAACCATAGTTGCAGCGGAACGAGCAATCCATTAGAAGAGACAAATAGACTATAAAGTCTATTATCTTCTCCATGTTAAAAATCCACCAACAATGTTTTATCCCTGTAACATCAATCAACAATTCTGGTCCACAATCATATGAATAACTCATAATCATAATTGTAGTTCTAAATTTCTCTTCTCATCCAGGACGAAGATAATTTTCATCACCTATCTTTACCTGAAACATCAAAGATCATGGTTATACCAAATCACAGTTCCTGTTTATAATCATACTAATAAATTCATCTCTGCACTACGGGCTAAAGATATTCATCAACAGTTCATCTTTGCACTACAGGCCAAACATATTTAACAATAGTTCATCTTTGCACTACGGGCCAAAGATATTCAACAACAGGTCATCTTTGCACTACGGGCCAAAGATATTCATCAATAATTCATCTTTGCACTACAGGCCAAAGATATTAATATCTCAAAGAAATATATAATCATTTCAAAATCTATATAAACCATATTTATAACCATGTTGATCAATTCACATTTGCACTTAAGCTAAAAATATTCAATTGTAAATTCAATGGTCATGATCATACCAGTCAACGATTCAACTTTGCACTACTGGCCAAAGAGAACCCATAGTTATGATCATACCAATAATCTACCCATCTTTACACTCAAGTTAAAGAGAAATTTCTTCACCAGGATTATAAAAATGTTATATATGAAAATCAAATATAGATTTAATTTCAAGAGTAAGATTCATAAATCAACGATAATTTTGTCAGAAAAAGAAACCAATTTTGTCATGAATAGTAACTCGTGAATAGTAACTCATGAATAGTATTTCATAAATAGTAACCCCAACATAAAAAAGGTAGAAATTTCATAATAAAATCCATACCAATATTTCGGTATAATGATATTGAAAGAATAACATTTCTTAAACTTATAAACAATTTATTTTAATTGCTTACACTTTACTAAATAATGCATTTAATCATCCTAAAACGCCAAATTCATAAGATTTCATCACCAATAACCAAAACCCTCATCAAAAATCTGCATCTACTTCATATAGGATTCTCAAGCCATAAAATCCTATTTTTCCAATTTTCTTACTTCACATAACATATTTAATTCATTTACTTATAACTAGTCTATTTTCATATAAAAATACCAAATTAGTTCCAAAAATATTTCTTTTCTGGGATTTAGCATAATATAATCCCATATTGAACATATATTTTTCTCAGAATTTTTAAAATTCATTTACTATTTTTCATATGTCCAAAACTGCCGAATATTTAGACATTTATCATAAATTGTACTTTTGTCCAAAAATTGTGAAATTTACATAGTATACTAATATTATATACATGTACTCCCAATAAAAATTTCACCAATTTTGGAGTTAACCACAAGGAGTTATAAGGGTTTACTTTTAAAATAGTCTTTTCCCGTAAAATTCATAACTCTTAATCTATACATCTAAAAATTGCCATTTTTGGACACAATCAATAAAACTCATCAAATTATCATCTCAAATTTTTCCAGAATTTTTGAAGGTCTGAAAAGTTACGAAATATGAAAAACATAACAACCCTTAAAATCCCTTACAATCCCTTAACTCAAAAAGAGCAAAGACTTCCGACATTGGATATCTGGATATGTAACAGAGGAAACTTGCACTGATGAATAGAAACTCACCAAATATCTAAACACTCACAAAATACACTCGATAATCTAGAGAGAAAACTTATGAATTCTGGTGTGATTTTCAATTCTAACTTAGTCCTCTATTTATAGGAAAATATTAGCACACCGAAGCAGACTTGACCTGCTACCTGATGGCTTTACCTGCTACTATTCCAACCACCAAAAATCAGCCATCTTCCCCAATAACCAAAAGTGTAACCCACTCATTTCTAAAATTTTCCACCAAAATCATTTATAAACCTAATTTGTGAATCAGTCACCTCTTAAAATTCATAACAAATCATTCATTCATTTTTAACGGTTCAAAATTTGTGAACATGTACACAACTTATATATGTATAACATATCCAAAAATCACAACGATCCAACGATCGGATTAAATATTATAACTCACACAATAAAGCTGTAAGAACACCGATTTGATCTTTTAATACCTCCAATCCGACAAAATACTGATAAAACACCTCAACATTAACTCTTTCATTTATAACCACATAAATAAATCCATCATTTATATCCACGTCAAATAAATATTTCATTATCATATAAATCAATAATTAATTATTCACAAATAGTATTACGTAATCACAATAATGACAAACCAGCAGCCCCCTCAGAAAGAGGGGCTTTCCGATAAGGATTTCTCCCTTCTTGGCGCCGCAATTAGGTGACCAAACCTCTCCTTGATGTAACTTTCTAGACATTGCCAATAATGCTATCTAATAATATTATTCAAATAATATGAATTATTGATCCGATAATGGAGATATCTTGTAAGTGATAATTATTGAAACAATAATAATATAAAATATCAACGCAGCAATTATTGATTCAATAAAATAAAATATTGAACAAGAATTATCAGTAACAATTATTGAGTAGTGCCTTCTCACGTAAGAATCAATAATTGAAAAAACCGTGCAATACCGCAGTGTCATCTTTGTCAACTACACGCCAGACATCGTATTTTAACCACCGTGTATTCCAACAAAGGTTAATTGGTAACAACTACGCCGTTATTTATAAAAACTCAAATTTATCGTTTTCTTCATCTAACAGTTATTCTGTTATGCGGCCCACAAATGGTCATTTACTGGCCGCATTTAAATATTCCTCGACAGAAAGAATATTCCACGACCAAACGAATATTCCCCGACAACAATAAGTATTTTATAACCACTTGATTATTTTGAAAAATTTTCACATTTCACCCATAACCAAAACATTATATCAAATTAACACCTTATTGTTTCAAAATAATAATTAGTGGAAATTCGATTTTATTCATTAAAAAGTTGGAGTCTTACATAAAGCATATGTGTAATGAATGTCTAAAGCTATAATACTTGACATTGATGATGTTTTAAGCATAAGAGCATGTAATGGTTATATAAAACCCATAGTTGTTAAATTTTATTAAGGTTTTCAAAATGCAAGAACTGTGTGAATCATGCATCTATGAGTTTTAAATGTGTAACGAACACATAGCGAGTCAAGTATGTGATATATATATATATATATATATATATAGGACTGAGCAAAAAACGGATATAACCAAATTACCGAACCGAACCGAAATAAATTAATCGAAATTTTATGATAATTCGGTTATTTTTAGCATTTCGGTTATTTCCGAAATTATATACGGTTTTCGGTTAGTTTATACGGGTATCATTTTTGGGTTATCCGGTTTACCCGAATAATCGAACAAATTAGTTAAAATAAATAAAGTCCTACTAAATACTAATGACTCACCTCAGCCGCTCAGCGCATTAGGCATTACTAGCCCTAGTCGACTCTGAAGTAGAACCTCTCGTCTCATCTCAACTTCTCAAGTCTCAAACTCTCAATTTGAATCTTTTAACTATCAAGTGACAAGAATCATCCCAAACTCAGAATCCAGATCTCGAAGACTCGAACTCTGAATCGGAAGTCAGTGACGACGATCGACGGTGAGTACTCCTCGGCTCCTCCTTTTCATAATATCTTCTTGTCTTCTTGTCCTCAACGGTGAGTACTAACTGCATGGATTTCTCACAAACATATTTCTTGTTGTGCCTGCCCTTATTGGAGATCATGGCTCTGCTTAATTATAAGCTACCTAGCTGACTTCATACGGATTCTTACAAATATATAAATAGATGAATTTCTCTCTCTCTCTCTCTCTCTCTCTATATATATATATATATATTGTTAGGGTTTCATCCTTATTTTCAATTGAAATTAGACCTTTAGAGGTATTGGTTTTGCATATTCAGTATAATTCATAGGTTGTTGGTTTGTTTTCTTCAAAGTACTAATTTTATATGTTACATATTAACTTTGTGATGAAGTAATTCAATTTTGTTATAAAATTTTCACATATAAATCATTTTCATTTGTTTTATATTAACATTGTGATGGCTAATATTTTCATTTGTTTTACTGAGATATCAAAATGTCCAGTCCTCTGTTTTGGAGGATGAGATATTGTAATACCTGCTTATATTAGGTTTGTGCAACGTTTCTCTGAAATATTGGAGTAGTTTATTAATTCTAATTTTTTTGGTTAATAGTAAAATAAGTGAAACTGTTGAAAGCTTGATTTGATAAACAAGAAATCTATTCATGTTGTTATGATTAGTATGTACTGTTTTCCATCTCCAAACAGTACTGTTATCTTGACAATTAGTTTTAAATTTGTTCTAAAACCCCACAACCTAGATTAATTCTACAATGAGAAAGGAGGATTTGAAGATGCAGCTAATATGATTAGTCTCGAAACTATTTGATTAAATCACTGAATGCTCTTTCAAGGTGGCAACTCTTATCGTCTAAAATTGCTACTTGTGCCCTAGCTAGCTGATTTGGTTAGTACATGATCAACCCTAGTGATGCCACAGTTAGTCATTCCAGTGTAACATTATTCAGTATCAGCATAGCATTCTCATCCTTCATTTTTCTATATATTTGTTATCCATTTTTCGGTGATTCAATGAGGGTAAAAATTGATGTTGAAATTGTTATTAATATTACAAATATTGTTGGTAATTTGTCTCTCGCAAAGTCCAAAATTCATTTCCTATTTGTTTGAGAGAGAGAAATCTTGTGTAACTATAGAAAGAAAGCCAAGTAAAAATAAGAATTTTCATTATATGTTTGAGACTGAGATCTAACTCTACTTTTAAAAAACTTTTCTTATGTCATAAACATAAGAGTCACTTGCAAAGGAAATGTTTTGTTGTTGACTTGCCATATGGGTTGAAAGATGTTTGAAAGCAGGAATAGATATCTTATCTCTTCTTTTTTTCTTTTTTTCTTAATGCCATTACTTTAGCCGCTTAGCATGCAATGATATGATATATTCTTCATTCATCAACAAATTATAGCTTGATTATAAAATTGAGCGATTGTATACATTGATTCATTGTATACATTTAATGAGCATCAATGTATTTGCAACTGATGTAGTTTCTTTCTTTTTATTCATTGCAGTTTGGAAGTTGGCTTAGTTGTCTCATGCTCATTGACTAATGTTGCAGTTTGGAAGTTTGTTGTTGAGTGTCTCAGTTAGTCAGTTGGTGTTGGATCATTCATGTTTTTGTAATATGTCTTGTTGGATCATTTCTGTTTTTGTTATTGTTGTTGGTATTGCCTCAGTTGGTGTTGGATCAGTTGGTGACTTGGTGTTGGTCCTGTTAGTTGGTGTTGGATCAGTTGGTGACTTGGTGTTGGTCCTGTTGGTGACTTGGTGTCTCATACTCTCATTCATGTTTTTGTTATTGCTCTTGGTATTGTCTCAGTTGGTGTTGGTCTGTTGTCTTAGTTGTCTCAGACTCTCAATTGGTGTTGTCCTGTTGGATCTTTTGGATGTCTTGTTGAATGTTGAATTGTTGATTGATGTTGATTCATATTCATGTTGTGTTAAGTTAATCAAAGTAAGAGTTAACTGTGACGCCCCCAAAATAGGTATACATCACCCATCTTGAGTCGCCAGATACATGGTACAGAATTCAAATACAATCTTAAATATACAACATGAGCTGTGAGTTTTAATACAAATATTGTCTTCTAGACAACATTAAAACTCAAAATAAGTCCTCAATACATTTATTAACACACTATTTCACAGAATAGTGAGGACTACTAATGCTATCCTCTGGACCTTCACTCCGTTCCCCGACTGGTCCCTGCTACGTTCTCATTTCCTGAAGAGAATAGTGAAAGAACGGGTGAGCTCAACTAGCCCAGTAAGAAATATTATGACTAAGATAATGCAGAATAAATTATCGTTATCCTTCAACAGTGTTAAACTGATACAATATAACAAACATCAAGTTTAACTACAGCGGAATAAGCAATCCATTAAAAGAGTCAAGTGGAGAATAAAATCTACTATCTTCTATGATTTAAAAGGTTTTTCATCACTTTTATCGCTGAGACTCAGCTTAATAAATAATCCACATAATCAAATCATCCCTGCACTACAGGCCAAGTATATTCTTTAGTATCACCACCACGAATTATCCATGCACTACGGGCCAAAGATAATCGTGTTTTCATCAACGGTCTTGATCATGCCATAAAACAATTCATCTTTGCACCTTTGGCCGAAGAAAATCCATAGCCATAATCATACCAAAAACTGTCCATCAATGCACTACGGGCCAATGAGGACTTTTTCCACATCATTTATAACATTATGGTCATGATTATACTGAATAATCCCTGGTCATAATCATACCAAGTCCATCTATGCACCACGGTGCCACGAGATGACTTTCAACATAATATAAACATGAGGATGATGACAATGATATAAGAATTCAATAAAACAAGTTCAAGAATTAATTTATCCAGGAACTAATAACGCCCAAATTGTCAACATGATACTTCTTTGTGGAGTAATATTCAAGAATGCTCGTAAGACTATTTCCATGAAAAGATATGGATGAAGCTTAAATATCAAGGATATTCCACTAATTTCATGGAGTATAGAAACTAAAACTTTAACCAACCGAGTATAAGAGAATATATGAAGCGCAAATGGATTTTAAATCGTCATACAAAGAATCCACTTGCATGCATCATTTCCACAATTTAATAAGGAATGAATACAAAGGGTCATTCACCATGCATGTGGCAATCCACATGTACAAAAGTTATTCCAACAGAATAATAAAGAATAGAATAAATGAAGGATTCACCATACGCATGCGATAGACCGTATGCATGAGTTATTCCCAATGTAATAGTAAATAATGGAACCAGTCCGGCATAAACGCATGCATACGTATATGATATTCCAATGAATAATAAATAATGGAACCAGTCCCGCCAGAACGCACGTAATGTGATATTCGATAGAATAATAAATAATGGAACTAAGTCCCAAGGCGAACGCCTTGCATATGATATTCGCACGTAATAATAAAGAATTAAATAACAATGTAAATCATTATGCATGCGATGTAATCGCATGATAGGTTAATAATGGAACCAGTCGAGGCATAATACACGACCGATGTGATATTAAACGAATAATAAAGAATGGAATAATAGAAGAATTTCACCATGTATGCGGTACTTTTGATAAACAAAGTTATTCCAACATAATAATAAAGAATGGAATAATGAAGAATTTCACCAAGTATAGGGTATCCCGCAGATACAAGTTATTCCAATGTAATAATAAAGAATGGAATAACAAAAGTTCTCTTCATGAATAAGAAAGAAAGAATACCCCTTACGAGTACAACAAATAATGTGACGCCCCCAAAATTAGGTATACATCACCCATCTTGGGTAGTCAGATACATGGTACAGAATTTAAATACAACTTATTAAAATAACTGTCGTGTACAATACGACATAAAGTGTGAGTTTGAATACAAATATTGTCTGCTAGAGATTATACAAACTCAAAAGGAGTCCCCATTACAATTATTATCACACTATTTCACAGAATAGTGAGGACTACTTAATGCTATCCCTCCGGACCATTACTCCGCTCCCCGACTCATTCCAAATTATATTCTCATTTCTTGAAGAGAACAAAGTGAAAGAAAGGGTGAGCTCAACTAGCTCAAGAAGAAATATTATGACTAAGATAATGCGAATAAATTATCATTAGCCTACAACAATGTTAAACCGATAAAATATAATGAACATCAAGTTTAACTACACGGAGAACCAAAGAATCCATTAAAAGAGTCAAGTAGAAAATAAAATCTACTATCTTTTATGATTTAAAAGGTTTTTCATCATTTGTTATAAATTTGAGACTCGGCTTTTAATAAATATTCCACATCATCGAATCACCCCCGCACTACTACTACCAAAGATATTCTTTAGTATCACGACCACAATTATTCATGCACTACGGCCAAGAATATTTGTGTATTCATTAATGGTCATGATCATGCCAACAATCGTCCATCAATGCACTACGGGCCAATGAGAACTTTTACCACATCATTTGTAACATTACGGTCATGATTACAAGAATAATCCTCGGTCATAATCATACCAAGTCCATCTATGCACACTATGAGCCACAGATGACTTTCAACAAAATATAAACATGAGGATGATGACAATGATGTAAGAATTCAATAAAACAAGTTCAAGAATTATTTTATCCAGGAATTATTAACGTCCAAATTGTCAATATGATACTGCTTTGTAGAGTAAAATTCAAGAATACTTAGAAGAATATTTCCATGAAAGGATCTTTGGATGAAGCGCAAATATCAAGGATATTCCAACAGAATAATAAAGAATGGAACAGTCCGGCAGAAAGTAATGCAGAGCGAGGATATTCCAACAGAATAATAAAGAATGGAACCAGTCCCGTAAAAACACATGATGTGGATGTTCCAATGAAGAATAATAATAAAGGCGGAACCAGTCCTGCAAAAAACACATCGATGTGATGTTCCAATAGAATAATAATAAAGACGGAACCAGTCCGGTGTAAAACACATGAGCATGGATGTTCCAATAAAATAATAATAAAGAGGCGGAACAAGGTCCAGGTGTAAAACACATGCATGGATGTTCAAAGACTAATAGAAGAATGTCACCAAGTATAGGGTAAACCACGATACAAAAGTTATTCCAATGTAATAATAAGCAATAGAATAACAATAGTTCTCTTCATGAATAAGAAAGAATAACACCCCTTACTTTTGGTAGGAGATTGAATCTTCGCAGTAGTGTAGTAACAAAATACTCTTCTTCTTTCTCTCTATTCTCTCTATACTTTCTCTCTCTATAGCTTGAATGAATTCGTGAAAATAATGAAGTACTAGGCCAATATTTATAGAAGATTTCTAGCTTAGACTGCCATGTGAAAAGGCAAGTGGCTTCGATTTGGTGATGTGAAAAGAAAAGTAGTTTGAAAAGTGGTTTTGTTGCCTATAATGTGAAACGACAAGTGGTTCGACGTCAGTAATGTGAAAGGTAATTACTATTGATTTAAAGGTAATTACTATTCACAAAGGTAATTATTATTCACAAAGGTAATTACTATTGACGAAGGTAATTACTATTGACGAAGAGACTCTTAGATGATGACATATGGGCCCCCATAAAATAATCAAACTTACCACAAACGTCTCATAATGAGACTCTTTATATACATCAAGGATTGAATAAATATTACCACAAATCATTTTATTTTTAATCAACACATATTTAATCTTTCAACAATTATTAATCATTTATAACTTGTCGTCTCAATTATTGATTTAATACTATAACATATTATTATATGATGATAATTGTGATAATAATTGAATCAATAATATAAGAGATATGATGTAGCAATTATTGTAGCAATAATTGAGCATAGGTGAGTGACTTTCTCACGTAAGCATCAATAATCAATATCGTGTGCTACTATACAACTACGCCAGACATCGCATTTTTTACTACTGGGTAGTTCAACAATTTTAACAGTAACACCTCTGTAGTTATTTTTATAGAAAGATAATTTTATCATTTTCTAACTACGATAATACTTCCTTGTGGGGTCCATTAATGATTGAGTAGTCAATTTAATATTCCCCGACAAAAAGAATATTCCCCACCAAACGAATATTTTATAACAACTTTCTTACTTTGCAAAATTTATAAATATTACCCACAACTATAACATTATATCAAATTTATTCCATAATATTCAAAAATAATATTTATAGAAATTCATCTTTATTTATAAAAGTTGGGGTCTTACAACCTCTTCTTCTTATGAAATTTTTGCCCTCGAAATTAGGGGTACATACACTGGTATGTCGAAGAGGTAAGGATACCTTGATTTTATTTGATTCTAACTCCCAAGTCATTTCCTCAACATCGTGGTTCCTCCACAAAACTTTGACTTGAGGTATAACCTTAGAGCGTAGAATATGTTCCTTCTTATCCAAGATTTGAACAGGAACCTCTTCATACGTCAAATCTTCCGCTATTTCGTCCGGTTCTAACTCAATAATGTGGTTCGGGTCTTTCACATATTTACGTAACATGGATATGTGAAAAATGTTATGAACACGAGACATACTTGGCGGTAAAGCGAGTCTATAGGCCACAATTCCTACTCGATCGAGGATTAAAAATGGACCGATGAATCGAGGATTGAGTTTTCCTCTCTTTCCAAATCTTGTAACTCCTTTCCATGGAGTAACTCTTAACAACACATGATCTCCTATATCGAATTCCACGTCCTTTCGATGAAGATCAGCATAACTCTTTTGTCGATTTTGTGAGGTTTTTATACGTTGTCGGATCGTTTGAATCTTTTCCGTAGTCATACATACCAACTCCGGTCCCAACAACGTTGCTTCACCCACCTCATCCCAGAGATACTGGAGAACGACACTTTCTTCCATACAACGCTTCGAATGGAGCCATGCCAATACTTGCTTGATAACTGTTGTTGTAGGAAAACTCCACCAATGGTAAGAACTTGTCCCAACTTCCCTTGAAATCAAGGACACAGAGTCTTAATAGATCTTCAAGAGTTTGAATAGTCCTCTCCGATCGTCAGGTCCGTCTCGAGGATGATATGCCGAAGCTAAATCGTAAGTCTGTGCCCATAGCTTTTTTCAAACTAACCCAAAATCGTGAAGTGAATCTTGGGTCTCGATCGAAACTATGGATACCTAAGCATACCATGCGCCTTACAATCTTGTTTATGTACATACGAGCAAGGCGTTCAAGTGTATAAGTTTCTCGATCGGAAGAAATGAGCGAGACTTGGTCAATCTATCAACAATGACCCAAATCGCATTTATGCCTTGAGAAACCTTAGGAAGGCCAGAACGAAATCCATGGTAATGTGCTCCCACTTCTATTCTAGAATTTCAAGTGGTTGCAATGGACCTTTTGGTACTTGATGTCCGCTTTAACTCGTTGACAAGTTAGACACCTTGAGATAAACAACGTTATCTCTCTCTTCATATTACTCCACCAAAATGTATGGCCGAATATCATGATACATTTTGGTACTCCCGAGATGGATTGCAAATGGTGTGTTGTGCGCCTCCATCATGATATTATACTTTAAATCGAGGTCGTTAGGAACACAAAGTCCGGAGTTGACTCAAGTATTCCTTCTTCATCGATTCTTGCTTCCGGCATAGCACCTTCTTGCACTTTCTTCCTCATCACGCATCGAGCTCAGTGTCCGTAGCTTGGAGCGACTTTAACTTTATCGATTAAAGTCGGTTCTACTCATATACTCGCTATCATCACATGCGTCCTCAGAGTCTTTAACTCTATCTCCATCCTTTGCCAAGTCACACAAAATGGGCCTTTGCGTTGACAATATCGCACTCAGACTTGCATATGATCTTCTACTCAATCGCGCCGCCTACCACGTTCGCTTTTCCAGGATGGTATTGGATGGTATGATCATAATCTTTCAACAGTTCAAGCCAACGTCGTTGTCGCATGTTGAGTTCCTTTTGAGTGAAGAAATATTTGAGGCTTTTATGATCCGTAAATATCTCCACTTTCTCCCCATACAAGTAATGCCTCCAAATTTTAAGTGCAAAGACAACAGCTGCCAACTCTAGATCATGAGTAGGATAATTCCTCTCATATTCTTTGAGTTGTCGCGAGGCATAGGCTATAACTTTTCCATGTTGCATGAGAACGCATCCCAACCCTTTGCGAAGCATCACTTTGTAGATGACAAATCCTCCGAGGCAGATGGTATTGTAACAGCAGTCTTTGAAATAAGTCTCCTCTTGAGTTCTTGAAAACTCTTCTCACATTCTTCGCTCCAATCAAACTTTGTATCTTTCCGAGTCGGTGAGTCGATGGAGTAGCGATTCGAGAAAATCCTTCCACGAATCTCCGATAATAACCAATTAAACCGAGAAAGCTACGTACTTCTATTCATCGATTTAGGTTGTTCCCGACTTTGAATAGCTTCAATCTTTCTTTGGGTCAACAGATATTCCATGACTTGATACCACGTGCCCAAGGAATGCTACTTCTTCAAGCCGAACTCGCATTTCTTCAACTTGGCATAAAGCTTATATTCACGAAGCTTTTGGAGTGTCACCTCAAGTGTTGCTCATGATCTTCACGGCTTTTGGAATAAATAAGGATGTCATCAATAAAGGCGACCACAAAGTGATCCAAATATTCCTTGAATACTCGGTTCATCATATCCATGAAGGCAAAGTAGGAGCATTAGTCAATCCAAATGACATGACTAGGAATTCATAATGCCGTCATAGAGTTACAAAAGCCGTCTTTGGAATGTCACGGTTCTAATCTTCAATATGTGATATCCGAACGAAGATCAATCTTTGAAAAGAATTTGGCTCCTTGCAAATGGTCAAACAGTCATCAATACGTGGCAATGGATACCTATTTTTGATGGTGACATGATTCAACTCCCGATAATCAATACAAAGTCGCATACTCCCATCTTTCTTCTTCACGAATAGAACAGAGCACCCCAAGGAGAAGTACTAGGACGAATAAAGCCAATGTCTAACAATTCTCGCAGCGATTAGGTCTTTAACTCCACGAAGTTCAATAGAGCCATTCGATATGGGACTTTGGAAATAGGTTTTGTACCGGGTTCAAGGTCGATACAAAATTCAATTTCACGCTCTGGGGGTAGGCCAGGAAGTTCTTCGGGGAATACGTCAGGAAATTTATTAACAATATAAATATCGTTCAAAACTGACGTATTTTTGTTTAAATCTGTGACATGAGCTAAGAAAGCTTGACATCCATTTTTAAATAAACGAATAGCTTTATGGCTTGAGATGACCATGATTGATTTTAATGGTTTGGTCGCTTGAATTCGCATAATAGGTTGGTTAGGAATATGAAAGCTAACAACCTTACGAAAACAATCAATTTTTGCATGATAAGTAGTTAACCAATCAATCCCTAGAATCACGTCAAATGCAAGTATTTTTAATGAAATAAGATCGACGGTGTAATGTGAGGGTACCGATTTGAACCAAACAAGACTTATAAGCGATTGGATGTAATGAAGGTTTCTCCCAAGCGGAGTTTCCAGAGATAAGTCAAAGTCTAATTTCTCCTGAGTCAAATTTAATCGATGAGCACAAGTAGGAGAAATAAAAGAATGGGTAGAAGCGATATCAAATAAAGTATAGACTTCATTAGAGTTTATGATAAGCTTACCCGTGATGACCTCATTCGGGTTCCTTTCTTTCTGGGAGGTCACAACAAACGCTCTCCCAGACTACTCTGGTTTTTTTTTTCGGGAATGACCTTTTGGTGCTTCCATCCTAGTGAATTTGTCTTGATGGAACGCACAAAATCGAGCTAAGTGACCTTCTCTTCCACAATTATAACATGCTTTTGACGGCATGACGCAGCGGTTTGGTGATGTGTCCTCTCCTCCGCATTTGAAGCATATGATAGGTGGTCTTTCTCCTTCATTAACAACGGTCTTTGGTCCGACGTCTTTCCATCATTATTGAATCTCCTTTTCTTGAAATGTCCATTCTTATTGTTTTTATTACGATTACCACCAGAAGTGGTTACCATATCTGGCATGTTGATTCCTCCACGCTTGTTGTCACCGCTTCGATGACTACTCATTTGGTATTATAATTTTGTTTACCGCTCTCTTTTAGTTCGTTGACTCGTTATCGCGCTCCACTAATCGAGCCCTATTTACAACATCTGAATACAAACACGGTTTATGAGAAATAAGATGTTGACGTATCTCCGCTTCAAACCTCTTAAAAACATTCGCGCCATTCTCTCTCTTCATTATCCACCAAGTGGGAATATGAAACCGTGATAACTCCGCAAATTTTGCCTCGTATTGCGACACGGTCATATTGTTTTGTTCCAACTTGATAAACTCCACCTCCTTCATGTGGCGAATACTTTCAAGAAAGTATTTGTCGTTGAGCGACTCTAGAACTTCTCCCAAGATATCTTGAAGACGGCAGTTGAGTACGTTTTACCGATTCCCACTAGTAATCGCCTCTCTCCGCAACATATAAAGGCGTGCAAAGGAACCTTTTGCTCCTCGAAGCATCCTAAGACATCAAATATCTTGGTAATCTGCTTTATCCATGCTTCCGCCGAAGTGGTTTTGGCTCTCCCTTAAACTCCCGGTGGTCCCTGCTCCTTGAATTGTTTAGCGGTGACCGCCCGAGAGTTTTCCGTGTTTCCACCTACGTTTTGGACAGGAGTCGCTCTGCTTTCTTGTTTCATGAATTGCATAAAGCCTCCGAACATTTGATCATTCATCATTTGGTCGGTGTTGTTGTTGTTTGCATGAGGATTGTCGCTGAATCTCGATGCACATTATCTTGATTATTGATATGTGGTGAATCAACGATCACTTTGTGCTCCATTGTTATTCTCAACATTCTCAGATGTCATTTTCAGATACTGCCACAAAACAAAAGGTTAATTGATATGTAACATATTATCCCTATATTCTGACCGACCAATAAAATAGCACATAAACTTAGGTAGGTCATACTAGCGAAGGTATTTCCGTCTCTCCCCTCCTAGTACTATTCTCACATCTTAGCTAGGGATCATATCCCTAAGCTCTGATAACCAACTGTGATGCCCCCAAAATTAGGTATACATCACCCATCTTGGGTAGTCAGATACATGGTACAGAATTTAAATACAACTTACTAATATAGTTGTCGTGTACAATACGACATAAACAGTGAGTTTGAATACAAATATTGTCTACTAGAGATTATACAAACTCAAAAGGAGTCCTAATTACAATTATTATCACACTATTTCACAGAATAGTGAGGACTACTAATGCTATCCTCTGGACCATTACTCCGTTCCACGACTCGTCGTCAAATATATTCTCATTTTACAAGAGAGCGGTGAAAGAAAGGGTGAGCTCAACTAGCTCAAGAAGAAATATTATGACTAAGATAATGTAGAATAAATTATCATTAGCCTCTACAATGATGTTAAACCGATAAAATATAATGAACATCAAGTTTAACTACGGTGAACCAAAGAATCCATTAAAAGAGTCAAGTAGAAAATAAAATCTACTATCTTTTATGATTTAAAAGGTTTTTCATCTTCGTTATAGCCGAGACTCAAACTTTAATAAATATTCCACATCATCGAATCACCCACCGCACTACGGCCGAGGATATTTTTAGTATCACGACCACAATTATTCATGCACTACGGGCCAAGAATATTTGTGTATTCATTAATGGTCATGATCATGCCAACAATCATTCCATCAATGCACTACGGGCCAATGAGAACTTTTACCACATCATTTGTAACATTACGGTCCATGATTACAAGAATAATCCTTGGTCATAATCATACCAAGTCCATCTATGCACTATAGGCCACAGATGAATTTCAACAAAATATAAACATGAGGATGATGACAATGATGTAAGAATTCAATAAAACAAGTTCAAGAATTATTTTATCCAGGAATTATTAACGTCCAAATTGTCAATATGATATTGCTTTGTAGAGTAAAATTCAAGAATACTTAGAAGAATATTTCCATGAAAGGATACTGGATGAAGCGCAAATATTAAGGATATTCCAACGAATAATAAAGAATGGAAACCGGTCCGCAAAAACGCATGCATGAGGATATTCCAACAGAATAATAAAGGAATGGAACCAGTCGGTGTAAAACACATGCATGTGATGTTCCAATGAATAATAATAAAGAGGCGGAACCAGTCGGTGTAAAACACATGCACGAGGGGTGTTCCAATAGAATAATAATAAAAAAGGAACGGAACCAGGATGTTCCAATAGAATAATAATAAAACGGAACCGAATTAAGGTGTAAAAACATGCAGGATGTTCCAATGCAGACTAATAGAAGAATGTCTCCAAGTATAGGGTAAACCACGTATACAGGTTATTCCAACAGAATAATAAGCAATAGAATAACAACAGTTCTCTTCATGAATAAGAAAGAATAACCCCCCTTACTTTTGGTAGGAGATTGAATACTGCAGTAGTGTAGTAACAAAATACTCTTCTTCTTTCTCTCTTATTCTCTCTATACTTTCTCTCTATAGCTTGAATGAATTAGCAAAAAATAATGAAGCATTAGGCCTCTATTTATAGAAGATTTCTAGCTTAGCACCTGCCATGTGAAAAGGCAAGTGGCTTGATATTTGGTGATGTGAAAACAAAAAGTGGTTTGACGTCTGTAATGTGAAACGACAAGTGGTTCGGCCTTTGTAATGTGAAACGACAAGTTGTTCGGATCTTTTGTAATGTGAAACGACAAGTGGTTCGACGGTAAAGGTAATTACTATAAGTAAAGGTAATTACTATTCACGAAGGTAATTACTATCGACGAAGGTAATTACTATCGAAGAGACTCTTAGATGATGACATATGGGCCCCCATAAAATAATCAAACTTACCACAAACGTCTCATCATGGACTCTTTATATACATCAAAGATTGAATAAATATTACCACAAATCATTTTATTTTTAATCAACACATATTTAATCTTTCAACAATTATTAATCATTTATAACTTGTCGCCTAAATTATTGATTTAATACTATAACATATTATATGAGATGATATTGTGACAATAATTGAATCAATAATATAAGAGATATGATGCAAAGAATTATCGTAGCAATAATTGAGCATAGTGAGTGACTTCTCACGTAAAGTATCAATAATCAAATATCGTGTGCTACTATACAACTACGCATATTAATGTATTACTTTTACTAGGGTAGTTCAACGGTTTTAACAGTAACACCTCCGCCGTTATTTTTATAGAAAGATAATTTTTTCGTTTTCTAACTACTTACAATACTTCCGTTGTGAGGTCCACTAATGATTGAGTAGTCGCATTTAATATTCCCCAACAAAAAGAATATTCCCCACCAAACTAATATTTTATAACAACTTGCTTACTTTGCAAAATTTATAAATATTACCCACAACTATAACATTATATCAAATTTATTCCATAATATTCAAAAATAATATTTATAGAAATTCATCTTTATTTATAAAAGTTGGGGTCTTACAAATAATATCCCCTATGAGTACAACAAATAATATCCCTTACCTTTGAAAGAAGAGTATTCCGACTGGTAGGGCGAGGTTATACTCGAAGAAAACTTGTACTACGTTCAAAGCTTTCTTAAATTCTAAAGAAATACGCTCAAGATTATAGAAAAGAACTCTCTATAGTTTCTCTCTCAGAGTTCAAATTGAATTCGTAAGAAATAATGAATGAATGAGCTTCTATTTATAGAAGAATGGACCGTATAGTAACTAATTCATGAGCGGTCCAGATTGATTTACTTTAATATGATGGTCCATACTTAAAGCAAAATCTTTTAAATAAAAATATAATATATTCTATTTATAATCTAATAAAATGAATAACTTTATAAAAGATTTTTTATACAACACTATGTACTATGCAAACACTATGCATAATAAAATATAATATATTCTAATTATTGTCTAATAAAATAGATAACTTTATAAAAGTATTACATTTTTATATAAAAAGATTTTACTATACGAAAACACTACGCAATCACTATGCAAAACACTATGCATAATAAAATATAATATATTCTAATTATTGTCTAATAAAATAGATAACTTTATAAAAGTATTCATTTTATATAAAAAAAATTTACTATACAAAATACTATGCAGACACTATGCAACACTATGCATAATAAAATATAATATATTCTATTTATAGAATAACTTTATAAAAGTATTATGTTTTATATAAAAAGTTTTTCTGTTTTATTACATTAATAATACTAATAAAACAAAACTGAGTGACTTATCACGTAAACATCAATAATCAATACCGTGTGCTACTATGCAACCACGCGTATTACAGTACTTTTACTACCGAGTAGTTCAACAGTTTTAACGGTAAAACTTCCGTCGTTATTCTCATAAAAATATTTTTGTCGTTTTCTCCATTCGACAATAATTCCGCTAATGGGTCCATTAATGATCGTGTTGTCCGCATACGGATATTCCCCGATAAAAAGAATATTCCCGACCAATCTAATATTATACAACAACTTGTATACTTTTCAAAATTTATAAATACTACCCACAACTATAACATTATCTCAAATCCACACCATAATATTAAAAAATATTTCGAGAAAATTAAATCTTTATTCATAAAATCTGGGGTCTCACATTAACTATTAAATTCGGTTATTCGGTTATCGTGTAATTCGGGTAGTTGTTCGGATATCCAAAATAGTATAAATTCGGTTTTCGGTTATAACCGAAATGTGTATTCTTGATTGATTATTAAGCGAATGCTCACTCTATATATATATATATATATATATATATATATATATATATATATATGAATGTTGATGTCAAAATACAGTGGTTAAGGTATACCTATACATACCTAGCTATTCTAAGAATGTGATGAGAAAGTGAAATGTAGGTTTTACAAACCTAGTTAGAAAACAATGTAACATTATTATTATATTAAGAATGTATGAAATATATGACTAATGGATGTGAATCCATGATTATATAACTGTGTAGGAATATACGCAGTGCAGATAAGCTTTAAGCAGTTAAGTCAAAGTTGAGAAACTACGAATCAAGCAAGTCTTTTAGTTCCTATTTGTTATATGAATTCGATAACTGTTAGTTGAGCTATATTATGCCATGAGAATGTTGATGTATATATAGGAAATGCATATGAGATATGTATGAAATGTGAAAGTTGATCTTTGATGATATGCTTGTGAAATAAACCTATATGCCTGTTATATGAGAAATAACATGTGTAGTATATATTAATGGATTATGAATGCATGAGCTGAGTATGCTATTATATGCTATGTGCTGCATGAAAACTTTTAGAATTGCTGGGTTGTCGAGCTCACCTTTACAAATAACCACTTTTGCAGGTTAAGGACTCATAGTAAAGATTACGTGTTACTTGATTGATAGAGTTCAATAGTATCGAAAGAGATTGATTTATTTATTTAAATAGGTGCTCTTGCACCATGTTTAGGTTCTAGGAGATGTACTTGATAGTAGTTTACAATGTGTAATACATGTTTAGTTGTAAAGTTGTACTATATGATACATAGAGGAATTCGAATCGAGATGTAAAAATTTATGCAGTAATTCGAATAGAATGAATCATAACATAATTTTATTCAAGGATATGTAATTGATTTAAGTTAAGAAATAAATAAAAGATTTTTTTTTTAGGAGATTGAAAAAGTTTAAATTATTTTGCATATTTTTATAACATCGAATATGATGTAAGACAGGAATGGTAAATGACCAAGATTTGAAACTTATAAAAGTTTAGGGTCATTATACAGATCCTGGAAATGGAAAGAATTTATTTTTTAAATTGTAATAAGCTAATTTATATTCATTAAGTTATGAATAAAAGATATAAATAGTTGGACAATAGTAGTATCGTGGCGGACTGGATCCGATGTTCGAAGGAACCCGGATTTGGGGGCGTCACATGTTGGTATCAAAGCTATAGGTTATAAACTTTAGGTAAGAGTACCTTAGGCTATAACCTGAGAGAGAGAAAGATAAAGATTAAAATATATAAGCGAAGATTCAAAGAAGAATCTTGAAGTATATATCTAGAGAATAAGAATTCAAGAGTTTCCTAACTCCAGTAATAAAAATGTTAAGATGATGTCTATAAAAATCTTTAAAGATTTTATTTAGGAGATTTAAAAAATAAAAATAATTTCGCATATTTTTATAACATCGAATATGATGTAAGACAGGAATGGTAAATGACCAAGATTTGAAACTTATAAAAGTTTGGGGTCATTATAAAGATCTTGGAAATATAAAGAATTTATTTTCTAAATTGTAATAAGCTAAGTTATATTAATTAAGTTATGAATAAAATTTAATAAATAGTTGGATGATAGTAGTATCGTGGCGGACCGGATCAGAGGTTCGAAGGAACCCAGATTTGGGGGCGTCACATTTGTCCCTGCTGAGGACTAAGGATAATTTGTTCTACATTATCGTAATCATAATTTTCTTTACTGGGCTAGTCGAGCTCACCATTTTCCTTTTGGTTCCATTGTTCTTCTCAGGAGGCGAGAATATGGTTGGGACTAGTCGGAGAGTGGAGTAATGGTTCAAGATGGTTATTATAGCAGTCCTCACTATTTTGTAAAATAGTGTAACAATAATTGTAATGAGGACTTTATTTGAGTTTGGATATTTTCTACGAGAAAATATTTGTATTAAAACTCACAACGTATGTTTTGTCGTATTTTACGCGACAATTAGTAGTTGTATAAATGAAGTTTGTATTTGAATTATGTACCATGTATTTGGCCACTCAGAATGGGTTGTGGACTAATTTTGGGGGCGTCACAATTACTGTCAAGTCTTATTTTATTTAATTATATGTATTTCGATTCCCAAATGCACAACTCCAAATAAATACAAATTAGAAACTACTTTATAATTTCATTTCACATTTGCCAAGATTCCTGGGTTGTCATTTATCGAATCACATAAGACATTTCATTTCTTTTACTAGAAGTGGTAGATTCTTTATTGATCATTCATTATCTCCATATATAACTTATTACACCCAAGCATACCCTTTGATATACCCTAAGGGTCTTAAGGAATAAGTCAAAGTGTAATTCATTATACACAAGATACTATGATGATCTCAAGTCTAAGGATCACTTGTACTACTATCACTACAGGAATTCCTATTGACATCCAAGAAAAACGCAATTAGGTATTGCTTAGCCAGCCACGTTCAGTGAACTTATTCTCCAATAAGCACCTACATACTTTGTGACGCCCCCAAAATAGGTATACATCACCCATTCTGTGTCGCCAAATACATGGTACAGAAATCAAATACAAACTTCATTTATACAATATGACAAAATGTATGTAATACCCCCAGATTCGAGTCCCAAATCACCACGAATCTGGTGTACTATTTCTATGTCTATTACAAAAGATATAAACATAAACTTTTTATACATTTGATGATTGGGTAATATACCCATGAATTAAATATAATCGAGCTTAAACTATTGTATTCTTAAGTCGTTTAGTAGAATTTTTATTGTGATTTGTGATTATTTTGCAGATTTAGAAAACGCAGGGGCATATTAGGCATTTGAGCTAAAAAAGGGCAAATCTGTAATTTTTTAGTTCTAGCGCAGGGCGCTCTATCTAGTATTATTCCCAGCGCCGGGGCGCTAGGGCGTGATTTCTGTTGACCAGACGCGCGTTGACCAATAGTTTGACTTGCACAATGGGAGGTTATTTGAGAAGTTGATTTGGACTAGGATTGTGGTGCAATGTGAAGAGTATATAAAGTTTTTTTTGTTTAATTAAAAGGGGGATCTACTACAATTGAGGACTAAGCAAGGGATTACTTGAAGATTGAAGGATTGGCTCTAGAGTTTTCTTCTTCTCCTATTTTTCAATTGGTGTAATTCCATAAGAATGATTTTCAAAGGATTGTTGGTTTTAAATTTTTTAATGAACTAATTTCTTTCATTAAGATTTCAATTGAACCTTTTATGTCTATAAATTAGTTATTCGATTTATTCCAATTATTTATGTCAAAGTGAATTATTTATCTTGCCTTGTGCTTATTGATTAATTATTTGGCCAGTAATTACCTTGTTATTCTAGAAGGAATTGGAAGCGGAGATCTAGGGTTAGAACTAGGCATGATATCATGTATGCTAAATTATTTGCATGATGAATAATTAGGGTCGTGAATTGAATAAGAATATATGTTCACTGCATGTAACACGGTGGGAATTGGGATTGAAAGAGTTTAATTTAATTGTTTTGCATAGGAATATAGCAAGATTAATTGGATTAAATAGAAGTTAATTGATCACTTGGAAAAGGGCTTTTGACACTTAGAATTCCCGTTAACAATTCAGTAGGCATAATAATTGGGATAATTGGATAATTGATTTAAAGTTCATAATTGGGGATATTAGAGTCTTAATCTTTATTTATCTGAATTCATTCTTTAAAATCTTAGTTTTATTTAGTTGATTTATTTTAGAATAATCTCTTTTTAATTGTTTAATTTAGTTTCCATATATAGAAAAATCACATTTATGGTTGTTTAAATAAAATTGAATTGATATAGTGCTAGTAGTTGGAGTTTGTTGATTAGAATTCTCTGTGGGATCGACACTTTATCTTATCACTTTATTACTTGTTGACTGTGTACACTTGCACAAATTTATAACCAACAAGTTTTTGGCGCCGCTGCCGGGGAATTCTTTATTAATATTAATTCCATATTAGTTATAATCAATTCGGTCTTAATTTAAACGTTATTTATTTTTCTTCTTGTATTTGCGAGAATTATTTCATGAGTGTATGCACACTAGATCAAGGGCTAAAAAGAACTTTTCCTTACATACATGAACGATATCAAAAGGAAGTTCCGAAAATTGCAGTTGACTAGTGCAGTGTCACCTGAGGAAGAAAACCTGGCAGAACAAGAAATACCATTGAACATGGCAGGGGAAGAACAAAAATCACTTAGGGATTATTCCATGCCGAATGTCACAGATATACAGTCGAGTATTAGGAGGCCAGCAATCAATGCAAACTGTTTCGAGATAAAATCGGGAACAATTCAGATGCTTCAAAATACATGTCAGTTTGGGGGAAATTCGACAGATGATCCTAATGAGCACATCTTGAGTTTCTTGGAAGTTTGCGACACCTTCAAGTTCAATAATGTATCGGAAGATGCTATAAGGTTGAGGATGTTTCCGTTTATGTTGAAAGATAAAGCTCAGAGTTGGTTACATTCTTTGCCTCCTGGTTCAATCACAGCTTGAGACGACTTAGCTCAAAAATTTCTAGCTAAGTTTTTCCCACCAGCGAAGTCGGCAAAACTACGGAACGATATTCACACTTTCGCACAGTTCGACTCGGAAACGTTATATGAGGCGTGGGAAAGATTCAAGGATATGCTCCGTAAATGCCCACATCACAGAATTCCACAGTGGATGAAGGTTGGGATATTTTGTGATGGATTGCACGCGACTACAAGAGCCAGTATTGATGCAGAAGCAAGTGAAGCGATCATGTCTAAGAACTTTGATGAGGCTTATCAACTGCTAGAAACGATGGCCAACAACAACTATCAGTGGCCCATGACTAGGTCTAATCCTCTGAAAACACCGGGAAAGTTTGAAGTGGATCCAATGACAGCATTGGCAGCACAGGTGTCCGCAATAGCAAAGAAAATGGAAACATGGAGTCCACCATCCACGTAACAAGTAGCAATGGTTTGTGAGTTATGTGCTGGGAGTCATGCTACTGATCAATGTGCCATAAATTTCGAATCATTTCGGTTAAGTGGGAGCTATAATCGATCAACCCAATCAGATCCGAATCAAAACGCATATAATCCAGGTTGGAGAAATCACCCGAGATTTTCATGGAGTAACAATCAAGCTCAAGCACCTAAACAGCAAAACACATCCGGATTTCAAAATCAGACTCAACAACAGCCAGAGAGGAAAACAAGTTTGGAAGAAGCTTTGGAAAAATTCATTTTAGCTATTGACAAAAGGATCGGTGAACAAGAAAAGTTATTGAATCAAGTAGACATGAATGTGAAAAGCCAAGGTGTTTCGATAAAGAATATGGAAACTCAAATGGGGCAGATAGCACATGCGTTGAATAGCCATCCACATGGAACACTCCCTAGTGATACAGAGATAAATCCGGGCAGAGATGAGCATTGCAAAGCTATAACTTTACGTAGTGGAAAGGATTTGCAAGAGTCAGTTAAGGATAAGGAAAAGAGGGACAACGCAACAGGTGAAACAGAAGAAGTTGTGGAAACCGAAAAACGGCAAAATGAGACCTTAGAGCAGAAAGCACCGGAACCAACCGTCACATTGCCTCCCATACCGTATCCACAGAGGTTTCAAAAATCCAAGTTAGATAAGTAATTTTCAAGATTTTTGGATATTTTCAAAAAATTGCATATCAACATCCCATTTGCCGAAGCCTTGGAGCACAGGCCGAGTTATGCCAAGTTTATAAAGGAAGTCTTGTCGAAAAAGAGGAAATTGGGTGATTTTGAGACAGTGGCGTTGACCGAAGAGTGCAGCACAATTATCCAGGATAAGTTACCTCAGAAGCTCAAGGATCCAGGTAGTTTTACTATTCCATGTGAAATTGGAAAATAGTTTTCGGGACGAGCATTATGTGATTTGGGGGCCAGTATAAACTTGATGTCGCTATCCGTCTACTGTCAGTTTGGACTTCAAGCACCAAAACCGACGAATGTCAGTTTGCAGTTGGTGGATCAGTCCGTTATATATCCACGAGGTATCGTTGAGGACGTTTTAGTAAAAGTGGATAAATTCATCTTCCCCGTGGATTTCTTTATCTTGGATTGTGAAGTAGATAGAGAAATTCCAATTATTCTTGGGCGACCATTTTTAGCAACGGGGAGAACATTGATTAACGTGCAAAAAGGTGAATTGACGATGCGAGTTAAAGATCAACAGGTCACCTTTAATGTATTTAAGTCGATGTCTTATCCGAAAGAAAAAGGTGAGTGTTTGCGGGTGGATATCATGGATGAATTAGTTAATCACAAGTTCAGTGGAAATTATTCAGAGGACCCGCTAGAATCCATTTTGCTCGGGATGGACGCCTATGGTATTGAAGATGACATTGAGTATGTCAAATGGCTAGATGCATCACCTTTCATCCGGAGAAGAAATCAATCCTTCGACACCCTTGATAGGCCCGAAATAGAAGGTAAAAAGTTCAAAACCTCAATAGAAGAGCCACCGGTGTTGGAATTAAAACCGCTATCATCTCATCTGCAATATGCTTATTTGGGAAAAGATGTTACCCTACTAGTCATTGTTTCGACAGAGTTAACTGACACGCAAAAGGAGAAACTATTACGGGTATTGCAAGAATTCAAAACAACAATCGGATGGACTATAGTGGATATTCGAGGAATTAGTCCATCATTTTGTATGCATAATATCTTATTGGAGGAGGGAGCAAAACCAACCATTGAGAAGCAAAGAAGGCTAAACCCCATTATAAAGGATGTGGTGAAAAAGGAGATCATGAAGTGGTTGGATGCCGACATCATTTATCCAATCTCGGAAAGTTCATGGGTGAGTCCGGTACAATGCGTACCAAAGAAAGGGGGCATGAAAGTGGTGAAAAAACGACTCTAATGAACTCATCCCCACTAGAATCGTTACAGGATAGAGAGTATGTATGGATTACCGCAAGCTGAATAAAGCCACATGAAAGGATCACTTTCCCTTGTCGTTCATTGATCAGATGCTGGATAGGTTAGCAGGACATCAATTCTATTGTCTTTTGATGGATATTCCGGTTATAATCAGATTGCCATAGCCCCGGAAGATCAAGAAAAAACCACATTCAAATGTCTGTACGGTACGTTTGTATTCCGTCGTATGTCCTTCGGTTTATGTAATGCGTCAACAACCTTTCAAAGGTGTATGATGGCGATCTTCTCAGATATGGTCGAACAAAATTTGGAAGTATTTATGGATGATTTCTCGTGTTCGGTGATAGTTTCGATTTATGCTTGAAAATTTTAGTTTTAGTGTTGAAGCGAAGTGTGGAGACTAACCTAGTTCTTAACTGGGAAAATGTCACTTTATGGTACAAGAGGGGATTATTTTGGGGCATAAGGTCTCTGCAGCAGGGTTAGAGGTGGATAAAGCAAAAATTAAAACGATTGAGAAACTGCCTCCTCCATCATATGTCAAGGGAATACGGAGCTTTTTGGGACATGCGAGTTTCTACAGATGCTTCAATTAAAGATTTCTCAAAAATTTCGAAACCCTTATGTTCCCTCTTGGAGAAAGATGTGCCTTTCAAGATGGATCAGTCTGCATCGATTTGTTTGGAGTATTAAAGAAGAAATTGGTGTTAGCTCCAATTATAGTGGCGCCCGACTAGTCTTTACCGTTTGAATTGATGTGCGACGCCAGTGACTATACAGTTGGAGTCGTATTGGGACAACGTCGCGATAAAATTTTTCACACTATCTACTACTCCAGTAAGACGTTGACCGATGCTCAGTTGAACTACACGACCACCAAAAAAGAATTACTTGCGGTTGTGTTTGCCTTCGACAAGTTCAGAGCATATCTCATAGGGACTAAGGTAATTGTCTACACTGATCATTATGCCATTAAGTATTTGATTGAGAAAAAAGATGCCAAACCACGGTTAATAAGGTGGGTACTGTTGCTACAAGAATTTAATTTGGAGATCCGAGATAGAAAAGGTACCGAGAACCAGGTGGCGGATCATCTTTCTCGGTTGGAAAATGCGGAAGTTCAGCAAAAAGACAACGTCATGATTAATGAGAGGTTTCCGGATGAACAACTTCTCCAAGTAACAACAACATTGCCATGGTATGCAGATTATGTGAATTACGTGGTTGGTAAGGTGTTACCCCGGATTTGAATTCGCAACAACGAAAGAAGTTCCTCCGCGATGTTAGGCAATATTATTGGGACGAACCATTTCTGTTTAAGACGTGTGCGGATCAAATGATCAGACGGTGTGTGCCACATGAAGAGATGGATAGCATATTAGGTCATTGCCACTCATCAGATTACGGAGGCCATTACGTCGGTGATCGGACAGCGGCCAAAGTGTTGCAATCAGGATTTTTCTGGCCTTCTCTATTCAAAGATGCATACCTTTACGTGCTGAAGTGTGATCGATGTCAACGAGTAGGTAATATTTCCAAGCGCAATGAAATGCCACTTAACACAATTTTGGAAGTTGAACTATTTGATGTGTGGGGAATCGACTTTATGGGACCTTTCCCATCCTCATTCAATTATCAGTACATTCTGTTGGCAGTTGATTACGTTTCCAAATGGGTAGAAGTCGCAGCTTTACCCACGATTGATGCCAACGTTGTCCTACGGTTTTTGAAGAAAAACATCTTCACACGATTTGGGATGCCAAGGGCGATAATCAGTGATGAGGGGACTCACTTTTGTAATAAGCAATTCACTAAATTGCTTATAAAGTATGGGGTTCGTCATAAAATTGCAGCCGCGTATCATCCCCAAACCAATGGTCAAGCGGAAGTCTCGAATAGGGAGGTCAAGCGAATTCTGGAAAAGGTGGTAAACCCGTCACGGAAAGATTGGGCAATGCGTCTTGATGATGCCCTTTGGGTATATCAAACAGCTTACAAGAATCCTATAGGAATGTCACCCTACAGAATGGTCTACGAAAAGGCATGTCATCTCCCGATCGAACTAGAACATAGTGCACACTGGGCCATTCGGAAACTTAATTTTGATCTACAAGCAGCGGGTGAGAAAAGGTTACTTCAACTAAACGAGATGGAGGAATTCCGGTTCAATGCTTATGAGAACGCAAAACTCTACAAGGAGAAAGTCAAAACCTGGCACGATAAGAAAATCCTTGATCGGAAATTCGAACCGGGTCAACAAGTCTTGCTTTTCAACTCACATTTGCGTTTATTCCCCGAAAAGTCGAAATCTCACTAGTCCAAACCATTCATGGTTATTTCTCGTCGCCATACGAAAACGTCGAAGTCCAGGAACCTAACTCAAAGCGAACCTTTAAGATGAACGGCCAATGACTTAAGCATTATTGGAGTGGGCCCATCGAACGCCAATTGAGCAACACAGCAAAGTCGGGCTGACGACTATAAACCAAGTGCTATAGGGATGCAACCCCATGAGTTTTATTTAGTTTGTTTTAATTCATTTCAAATTTTCTTCATTTTATTTAATTTTGTTCCTTAGCTTATAGTATATACTGTTATTATAATAGTCTTCATGCACTTCATGTTGTGTATTACCAGATAAGTTAAAAATTTGAGCAAGAGGATAAAGAAGCACGTACAGCGCCCCGGCGCCCAAAAAGAATAGGAATACAGGGCCCCGGCTCTATACGGCAAATGCCTCAAGACATGCCCAGCACCCCAACGCTCACATACCAGGCAATCACAGCGTCCCGGCGCTAGGGGTCACCATCTGATTCTGAAGGCCAGCGCCTCGGCGCTCCTCATAGGGTAATTCACAGAGCCCCGGTGCTGGGAGCGCGATTTAAAGTCCTACTTCAGTTCAAAAACTATTCGGTTTCCAACTCCAACCTTCCAATTTCTTCACACGTCTCCACTACTGCTCTCATATGGTAACTAATCTTGAAACTTTTATATAGCTTCACAATACCTAACGCAACTCCATATATCACATTGGGGTTTTCAGTCTGCAAAGCACTTTTCATCTAGTATCTTTACTGCAAAGGTATGTACTGAATTACATTCAAAGTGTGGTAGAACCAAATCTTGTTAATTGTGAACATGGTAAGTTAAGATTCATCTTGATTCACATTATCTTACATCTACAGTGCAGATTTTCATTCTTTTGATTTTGAATTTCTCATATTGCATGAATGTGAATCACACTTGATTGTGCACCACTTTTGATTGGGATATCACACATATGTGGTGATTGAATGCTAGGGGTTTTAATTGATAGAAAACTAGTGGTGATTCAATGCAAATTATGATATGCCCATAAGGTGTTCGATATTTTGCCTGACTCAATATTGTTTGCTCAATTCACACAACGCCGTATCCACACAATTGAATTTACTCATTGTTTGCCCCCAATACCATAGATCTCCTAACACACATATATATCACTATTGTAGGGGGATAAACTGTATTAACGCATAACGCACAGTCATTTCGAAGTTTGGGGTTATTGATTAAGGGTACAAATGTCCCTATTCGCATTATGCTCAATTCTAATACATGTGAATGGGATTTCTTGCAGACTTTTCTACATGGCTTCAAAGCGACAATGCGGAGAAGGTTTCGGGTCAGCCTCGGCTCCTCCAAAATTTGACAGCCGCAGGTTCGTGAGTGCCGCAGCCCAAGAACGCTACAACCGCATGGCTACCCGCTCTCTCATACCCGAACGCAGTTTACGGCCCGATCAATCCAAGGATGGGGAACTAGCGGTCATGCATGATTGCTGAGAGGAATTGGTTCTCCCTAACCAAACAACCTGACCCGGCAGTGATTGCAGTCGTTAAAGAGTTCTACGCCAACATTTAAGAGCATTACCACTATGGAGTGTATGTGAGGGGCAAGAGGACATCAATGGGTGTTATCAGCTACATTTGGAGGATCAAAACAATGAATATGCCAATTTTGTGAGCCACGGACCTGACTATGAAGTGCTCATTCGTAAGCTTTGCCAACCTGGCACCACGTGGACAATGCATGAACGTGGTAGCATAACTTTCCCGCATTTGTGCCTCAGCTTATACAGAAAGGCTTGGTATGTGATGGGTAGGATTTATACCCGCAAATCGGATACTTAATGACTTAAGCAATTGCCTGAATTCATAGTCTTTATATAGTTTTATATGATTATAGTGTTATTGTGCTTAATTAATGCAATGTAGAGCTTATCAGGTGTTTTCCAGCTTTCAGGGGCAAAACGGTCATTTTCCATACACTGGCGCCGCAGCGCCAATGCCTAGTGTTAATCTCGCGCCGCGGCACCACCTCATGGACACTACTGACATCACCTCGCGCTGCAGCGCCACTCATCCTATATTGGCTCGCGCCGCAGCGCGAGCTCCGGTTTTTCCTAACTTACGTGGCGCCGCAGTGCCAACCATAATGTTATTGTTCGCGCCGCAGTGCGAGCTCCGGTGGTATCCAGGCAGAAAGGGCTTGTGTTTGACCTAGCTAAAGAAAAAAAACATATATAACAGTGAGCAACCTCTGCATCAAGGACAGACATCCTATATCACATTTTGACATAGATTAGCTTAGTTTTTAGTTTTTCTTTGTAATTTCTCTTTCTTTCCCTTAGTTGATGTCTATACATATAGTTTAGGTATATTTAGGGAGAAGTCTGTATTTCTTTGGAGCACAAGAGCAACGAGCGACACGAAGTGGAAAGCTTGATTTGAGCGGACTGTGTGGAGATCGAAGGGGCTTTGACAGAGTTTCTTCTATCCATTTATTTCCTCTAATTTTGTATTCTACAAATGTTGTCTTATTTGCTACTTGTATTTGGTTTATTAACTATGAACTGATTATTGGCTCTAAGGTTATAATGGATCCCTTTGTTATTTGAATTAACTATCTGTATCTCTTTGGTTGGCACCATATGATTTGGTTTAATATATTTGTGCTTTATGATTCTTGCTAAGACATTAGTGGTGATTTTGGTAATCTGCATGATATCGACAAAAGAATTGTAGATTTACACCTAAATATATTGGCATGTGATTGTGGGTTTCGACTGCATAAGTTGTTCAAAGAATAGACATATCTCTGTGCACCACGTGCGACCTAATTGAGAACCTTTGCTTAAATCCTTGTTATGATTGATTCGCATAGACATTTGTACGATTGCATCTAGCTTGGACGTTCCTTTCTGTTCTATTCCCTTTTGGGTAGATCTGGAGATTATATGTTTGTGCATACCTCGACAGAGGTGCATAGGCACCTATTAGTTCTCGGTCGACTAATTGTCGTGACCATTAAGACCAAAGAGAGAAGGGTAGCTAGTTTGATTAAACATAACACGCCAGTTGTTTAACAGAATGCCTGTGTGGGGGTGAAGTTGTGACCTTAGCTTGTATTTCCTTAGATTACCATTCGTTATCCATTTACTTGCTTTGATAATTAGTTAAATAGATTAATCACACTTCCATTTAGTGCTGTTTGAATAAGACTTTAGCGATACATAGTCGGTATTTGGTAAATATTAGTCATAGTTCCTCGTGGGTACGACACTCTCCTTATCACTGTATTACTTGTTAGACCGTGTATACTTGCGTGTGTTTAGTGATCGGTTTTTTGAACAACAAGTTTTTGGCACCACTGCCGGGGAACTGTTATTCCAATATTGTCCAATATTGATTTAAATCAATTTAGTCTTACTTTAAACTTGTATATATTGTTTTCTTTTATTTGTTTGATCTTCCTTTCTTTTTGTTTTTAAGTTTACAGATCATTGTCGATCAATGTTATCAATGGCCTTATGAGGGAACAACACAAACAAGCTCGAAAGAAGGGCTCGAGAGATTACAACTTCAAATTGCCAATGCCTTGAGTTTTTCAGACAATCTTGAGTGTCAGTCCACTCAGAATGCCTACTGTCAGAATCAAGCTGACTTTAAACCGATATCCTATCATCCAAACTACTAGGGTTATCCAAACTCATGGGACTACAGTCAAGAGCACTATTATGATCCGAATCATGCCTTTTAGTGTGACTATCAGTCTCCACCACATTATGAGTTGACGTCTCAACCCAATGAGAACTTCTATAAGACCTCAACGTAAGAAGAAAAGAACATGCTTGAAGAGCTTCTCGCCAACTTTGTTGAGAGAAATGAGGTCCATATGGCAAGTCAAAAAGCCGCATTGCACAACCTTGAGAATAAACTGGGCCAACTCGTCAATGCCATCACAAATCCACCGAAATGCCATCTACCGGTTATAATTGATCTCGACAATGAAGCATTTGAGTATGGCACGGTGGATACGCAAGGAAAATGCAATGAGTCTCGCACAACTATTGAGGGAGACGTCATAGTGCAGACTGGCCAACCGGTGGAGTCTGAAGTTGGTGGCACGAGGATAAACAGTGGTTGTATAGTCCATACTGATCTACAATCAGAAACCACGCTCCCGACTGTGGAAATCCGTGAGGGCCCAATAGCGCGCAAAGAACGTTTTAACTTAATGAAATAGGCGAATTGGTGGATAATTTCAGTGGCGAAAGATTCTATGTGCCGAAGGATGACTGGATGGATGAGGAGAACGAGGATGACCAATCATCCATGTCTGCTAAGAATCCAAAGGAATTGACGAATAGGCGGCATGAAAAGGTCATCTTCGCTTATGAGCCGGATTGAACGGCGTCGGTATAGTCAAGCCGACGACTTTAAAACAAGCGCTTGGTGGGGAGGCACCCCCATCTCGGTATAAATTTTATCTATTTTTCGGTAGTTATATCTAGTTTACTTTGTACTTAGTTATTATATTGTTTGAAATAACACATATTTGCTCTGTATAGTTTTTGTTCTTGTCTTGGCATCTGCAAATAACAATGTGGAAATTTTAAAAATGGTATATCATGTGTTGGCCACCAATTACACTACATCTCGTCTTGCATGGCCATTAATTCACGCCCAATGTTATGTTTTGTATTTGCAGCAAATACCAAGTGACTTCACGCCCTTGATTTCATAACTTTACTACAAGATTTTAATTCTAAAATTTTCACCTTGGCAAATACCACCCAACATTGGGCAACTTAGCATATGACTAAACTCTAGCTATGCCCCTGCTAACTCAATGGCAATAAATAATTAATTAAAAAAGGTTGTCTCTGGCACGAGGTGCTTATTGAATGAGTTTTTTTTTTTAAATGATTTTTGGCCAGCAGTTTAGGCCATTGTTCTCCCCTTCCTCGACGCCTTCAGCAATTTCAAGCACAAACCAACTCAAACAGCCATTGCACTCACACAAATTTCTAGCAATGATCAATTGTGTCTCATCTCAATCAACAGAACAAACCGAGAGCATCAATTGCCTGTCAGATTGCGAGCCTCATACTTCTCAAAACTAGGTTTTTTAATTCAAGGTATATCTTTGATTTTTAGAAACAAATTGAGGGATAGTTGTGTGGATTTTTTGTGAATTTCTCTTGCGTTGTATTGGTGAGATTTCTACTGACGAAAATTGGGTTAGAGCATGAGCAAACCAAGGCTGTCCAATTCTAGTTTTTAGAGCGCATACAAGGTGTTTGATAAAAGTCCTGAGAGAAGAAGTTGACTGAATTGGGGATGTTGTCGTTTGGATTCACTGGGCTTTCAATGGGGATTTTTTTTACATTAAGTTTGGGGGAGTGTGTGCTTCAGTTTTCTATTTGGGTTCATACAAATTGCTGCGATTTTTGAAATGGCACAAAAGCGTCAACGACTTAGTATGGGAGGATCATCGTCCGCGGCACCATCAGCGGCATGGGATAGAGCGAAATTTATGAGCGAGGATGCATGGAAGTGTACAAGACCTCGTTCGCCGCACAAAACTTGATTCCTGAGCGGGGGTTGAGGCCTGACAAAAAGGATGGCTAGTTGGTAGCCATGATTGCGGGACGCCAATGGATAAATTTCACAAAACCACCCAGGTCAGCAATTGTTTCTGTGGTACGAGAATTTTATGCCAATGCCAATGCCGAAGGTGAGGCCGTTGCTCAAGTTAGGGGGAGGTTAGTGGGTTTTGGAAGCCAAGCCATCAATGATCTATTTGCGGCACCCAACTACGAGGGCAAGGATTATATGGAGCTGGGGCTCCGCAGCTATGACCTTGAGGATATCATTCGGAGGCTCTGCGGGCCGGAACCACATGGAAGAAGAATGATTATACGGATGAGAAAACCAGTTTCCCGACTTCAGAGCTCAGTTGCTATGGGAAGGACTGGTTCAGCTTCATTTGCGCTAATATGATTCCTACCCGGCACCTGAGTGATGTAACTAAGGATTGGGCTATCCTCCTATTTGCCATTATCACGGGCCTGAACGTGGACATCGGTGTTCTCATACACGAGTCCATCATAAAGGCAATCAAGAGTACAGTCGCTTCGGGACTTCCACATCCATCCTTGATCACTCAGCTTTGCAAGAGGGCAGGCATCCACTGGGGTCCTGAAGAGATAGCTCTGCCGTCTATGGCAATCATTGATCATCAGACGATCTCACGCTTCATTGTATGGGACATGGCAGAGTCGCATATCAGAGGCGAAGGCTACGAACCACCTACAAAGACCGCCCCTACTATAGAGCGAGCAGGGGACGGACTTCAAAGCGCAGCCCGGGCTAGGACGGGGTTCTTGACAGACATCATGACATCTCTCACACTGCTGCACCAGAAACCAACGCAGAGGCGCAGAGGCAACGGAGGCACACCGCAGTTATGGCTCAGAGGCAGGAGATAGCGATGCAGTACCAGGCTGAGCTGGTCAACACCTTGCACAGCATCTACATCGATTATTGTGGCGAGAATGCTGAGTTCACGCCATACCAATTTCCAGAGCTGCCTTTCTTCCCACCATACCCTCCACCATCACCACCCGCCGAGGCTGACGAGGATGAGACTGCTGCTGAGTGAGCGAACTGCAGGGAAGCCCTCTTGTATTCCATTGATTTATGTTTAGCAATGAGGGCATTGCTCACCTCAAGTTTGGGGGTGTTTTCAACTTATATCTATCTATTTATGTACTGCCATGTTAAGATTGTATATTTTAGACTTTATTATGTTTTATTTTAGTATTGTGGTGCAGTCGTTTTGAACTGCAGGATTATGTTTGGATTTCTATTATTATGCCATGAACTATTTTTGGTTTTTATTATTTAATGCTTTGATTATTATCAGCATGATTGTGGTTTATAGCCATATTTTTGGGGCTTTTACAGATTAGATGTTTGTGCCATATGAATGGCCTTTTTACCCTATTTTGAGCTGCTTATTTAGCAAGGGTGTTATAGTTATCATTAATATTTGATTGTGGCTGATGACAAGCGTCAAGTATTTATGCCTATCTCTTAGAGTCGTGTCAAGCATGTATGTGCTAGGGGTTGCTTAATCGTTGAGTTTAGACTGTTATTGATCCGTTCTTCTTAGCAAGCACCGACCAACTGTGTTAACTCGTTATTTTTCGAATTGAGTTCGCTTGTTTATTGCTTTGAGAGTTTGTTCACTTTTATAAACTTTTATTTTTACAAGGTAATAAAAGACTTAGATGTTTATACAGTTTTGGATCTTGGTTTCTAGCATGTTGACATATAAAATAAAAAATATATGAATGAAACGAAAATAAAAATAGAAAAGAAGAGTTTATATCGAAAGTTTTGCGGTGGTTCGAGATGGAGCGTAAAAAGCACTCGACCATAAACGCAGAACCGATATCGAGATGGAGCATAAAATGCACTCGCTAAATAATCTTCATTTTTGTTGTAAAATCTCATTGGCTTATGTTGATTACGTGACCTTTACTGTAACAACCCGATATTTTCTATACAAATAAATTATAAATTTTGCATATAAATTTTTTTTTTTTGTATTTATTAAAATAAATATGTGGAATATGTGTCAAGATAATGTTTATATGTATTTATGTGATATACTTATTACATGAATGATTTTAAATAATTTTATTTTAGAATTATTGATTGTTATAAACTATATTATTATAATAATTAATTTAATAGTAGAAATGTTTTTATTAATTACTTTCCATGAAAATATAATTATATATTATTTATATAATATATGAAATGATTCTTTTAGAATTATTATAATAATTATTTTATTATAGAAATTTTTATACAGATTATTAAGTTAATTATTTTAACTTAATTAATAATGTTAAGTATGATGAGATAAATCAAATATGGAATCCAAATCCTAATTTTGGATTTTGATCAAGGAATGAGAACAATAATATAATATTATTTATATTTTAATTTTTCAATTGATATAATTATATATTGTATGTATATGGATTGACAATGATTGGTCAATTATGATGTTATGTGACAAACCCTTGTATTACTGTGTGAAACCCTAATTACAAATTTTAGGAACTAATTTTATTTTATTTTAAACCCTAAATGAAAGCTTCGTAACCTAATTATACATTAGGTAAGACAATTAAATAACCTAAGGGTTATGGTAATAAGTAAGGGTTAGTATTTAATATGTATACTAACTTAAGTGGATAATCTTGTTATTTTAAGTGACTAATAATTTTAAACCTATTTCTAGTAAACCTAATAAGGTTATGAGCTAAAGTCACATGTATAAGAAATTAAAATCCATAAGATTGGGAATAGAAACCCTAAATAAACAATTAGGGTAATATAAATTAAAATTGTTAAGCTATGTTACTTATATGGCCCAAAACAATTAAAGGAGAAGCCCAAAAGAAATAAAATGCAACCCAATACTTAGCCCACTTGATTAAGGGTATTTTAGACCTTTGATTTATCTAATTTGTGCATTAAAAATAAAAGCAAATTGGGAGTTAAAATGGGGCTAGAGGGACCAATTAGGCTTTTTATGGCAAGATGATTAAGCTAAACAATGTCCATTAATAGTAACTCTTACACAAAAGGACATGGTTGTCAAGCTCCCATTGGTTGTCACTTTATTAAGCATCCTTAATCATGATTAGACTAATTAAAGTGATAAGGCAAAGCTTTTATCCGTGGGTTAAAGAAAGTATGGAGGATAATAGCTAGATACACTAAGTGTATCTATATTTTTTGTAAGTATCCTTTTATTTCATTTTTTTTCATTTCATTTATTCCCTCATTCTTCTTCTTCTAATTTTTCTCCCAAGCTAGCAACTTCTAGAGAGAGAAAGGAGAGAGAGGTTCGGCCATATATATATAGAGAGAGAGAGAGTGCTAGTTTGTTCATACATCCAAAGTTCATCACTTACTTTGGTAGATCAAGGAAGGTTGCCATTAAATCAAGGTATAACCTAACCTTCATCTTCATCTTCTACTTTATTTTTTTTGCTTGAGTTTTGTTGGGGTTATGAACAAATACTCAAGATACCCTAGCCCTACATATCATCATGTATGGAACTAAGTATCTTGAGTGTTAGATCAAAGGCTTAGAGGAAGAATATGAGCATATGTTCTCCAAAGGTGAAAACTCTTGTTTTCTTCCACTAAATCTTGTATAACTCAAGTTTTACAACTTGGATTTGTGATCCGTCGAAGGGGGGTGCTAGATACATGAGTTATCTAGTAAACCCAAGTGATAGGACACAAATCTAGCAAGTTTTGAAACCTTTGGGGCTGATTTCCCCAAAACAACCCACTTGGAATGTTAAGGGTTCAAAACCCTAAAATAGTTTCGCCTATTTTTCTTGGGTCTGCATTTGGACGATTTCATGTCTATTAAAAATATGGGAAAATTCACAGAGGTACCTTGAGAAGTTATCTACATGTAGGAAAAAAAAACGAGACACATTTTGAAAGTTATAGATTGTGCGTAATGACTATTTCAGTAAAGGACTCCTAAATATTTACCTTCGAATATCTCACTGTGTATACACTAGAAAATACCAAAATTTTTACAGTAGGTTCAGATATGTTAGGAGAGCATACCCTGAAAATTTCAGAGTTTTCTGAGTAAAACTCAATTTATGAAAAGTGAAACAAGATCTGAGTGTTTTGGGAACTTTATGAAAAGTGAAGCAAGATCCAGAAGATGTGAATTTTTGGAATCACTTTGCTATTTTTTCTAAAAATGATTAAGTTATGAATAAAAAGAAATAAATAGTTAAATGATGTCTTTAATAAGAAAAATGTGATTTTTATGCTTGAATACTCATAATATATCATATCATGACTATTTTAGAGCATTTTGGTAATTTATAATAAGAAATATTATTTATGACCTTTTATGGATATTAAATAAATGGTTTTATAAAGGGTGAACAATTAAAATAAATTGTTTATTGATCTAATAAATTATTAAAATGTTATTATGATATTAATAATATTAGAATATGATATTGTTAAGTAAATAAAAATATTAAGATTAAAACTTTATTAAAATATTATTAAATGGTTAATCATATTTGATTTAAAATATTAATAAATGATTAAAGTATTATTAAATGATTAATAATATTAGATTAAAATATTAATCTTAGATTAAAATATTATTAAAAGAATAATAATATTAAATTAAAGTATTATTGGATGATTAAAATATTATTAAGTAAATAATAATATACGAGATTAAATAAAATGTTATTAATGTAATAACATTAGTAAAGGAATAAAATATTATTAAAT